>CM069441.1:40977421-41026678 GCA_035610835.1 Ophiura sarsii
ATCATTTTAAGAAACTGACATAATCACAATCAATGTTCTCCTCATTAATTAAGTCTTTTTGATTTAAAGTCTATTCGTCAACGTTGGAAACTTGGGTATTATCGACCGAATGTTCTACTTCGATAGTTGTACTACCTTTACATACCAACTTCTTCAAGGCTCGGCGAAATTTATCGTACTTGAGACAATACACCACTGGATTCACGCACATATTTCCTAAAACCAATATCATCACAATATGATGGAAAGTGCTCTGAAAGTTGTAATAACCACCCATGTTAAAGTAGAGATAAACTACCGCGTCTGGGGTCCAACAGACCATGAAACAGATACCAACCAAGAAGAGGGTCACGGTAACATTCTTCTTCGCTCGCGAGAAACTGGCAACTGCAACTTGATCCGAATTCACGCGAATACGAAGTCTGTTCCAGATGCTTGCATACGCAGCTGTGATCACAATGAGAGGGATGAAATATTCGAGAAAGAATACATAAAATCCGACGAATTTCTGAACGACTGCGATATCAGGCCAAGCAAAATAACACTTACGATCCGGCGAAATATGGTGGACTAGAGGAAGATACATCTGGAGAAGAAATCCGGACAGCCATACCAACATGCAGTACATTTTGGCGCGTTTCTTGCTAAAAATTGATTTGTGCTTAATCGGGTGACAAATAGCAATATATCGTTCTACAGATAGCAGAGTCAGATTGAACGTAGAGGCGTAACTGAGAGACCAGAAAGGGAACTCGGATATCCAGATGTAACACACAACTACAAAGAAGCCTGAAGAATTTGTTGATACACCGGGGGCGAATTTTAATATGGCAAATATGACCGATGTAAACAAGTCGATTAGCGATTGACTTAATATCAGCGTACTTGTAACCGATCCGAATACCTTACTTTCAAACTTGAATACGAAGCACACCAATCCGTTGCCAAAAATGCCAAGAAAGCTGATTACACCGAAAATGAAGGGTAATGCGAAATCATTGACGACATTATCTGGCGGAGCACTTGTCGAATCGTTAGCAAATGGTGAGAGCGGTACTGGAATAGCGGTTGTCGTTGCAGCCATATTCTGTTACAATCACTTTAATGTATATTTATATTCAGAAACTCGAGTCTCTAAAGAGCTACTGGTATCTCAGTTGTAGTGGTTGTACAGTGAATGGTGAATAATAGCTTTTGTACTCGTTTCTGGAATAAACACAAAATCAACGAGTGATCATCGATATCACGTGACCATGTGCAAGAGTCGTTCCTCTACATACGGGTATTAAAGGGGCACGGAGAGATTGGCTATACAAATGAAATTTGAAAAGAAGAATTTTTTTCTCAATAGATAAGGTATAGGCCTAATAGAACCCTGAAACGTATAAGGGTTGAAGTGATGGCGCTAGATAGACATTCTGGTGAAGCCATATGTGCCGAATTCTGCAGAAAATTTCGTTGTGAAATATTACATGATAAACTGAGAATTAAGGTAAACGGTTTCAAAAGGGTATTTAGTATATGTGTAAGTATTACTTTGGTACAAAAACACCCAATTTTCAGGAAAATTGAGGGCGCATTCCCACATGTAGCTCTCAATGCCAAATAAACTCGCTTTGAAATATGTTGATGATTTAACTATTGTAGAAAATGTGTTTGGAAAACAAATTTCCACCATCCAACATGATTTGGATAAATTTGAACAATGGGCTACAGAGAATCATATGAATTTAAACCCGACCAAATGCATGTTTATGGATGTCACCTTTGCGATGGATCCACCGATACTTACCCCCCTCCGTTTGTATGATCAAGACCTTCATTGCACTGACACGGTGAAGATTCTGGGCATAAAAATTGCTAAAGATCTGAAATGGAACACCCACATTGGTGACATTACGAAACGTGCAAGTGGACGGCTATTTATGCTTAACATCCTAAAACGGCATGGGCTAAGTGTTAAAGACCTGGTAACAATCTATGTTGGTTTTGTTCGCCCCCTTCTTGAGTATGCTCTACCAGTATGGCATCCTGGTCTGACAGAAAATCTCCACTATGATTTGGAGCGTATTCAGAAGAGGGCGTGTAGAATCATCTTAGGTTTTAACTACATAGGCTATCAGGATGCCTTAATAACATGTGCTATTCCGGAACTCAGGAACCGTAGAGACCAACTTTGTTTAAACTTTGCTAAATCCCTTTTAAAATCTAATGAATTCCGTGGTTGGTTACCAAAATCTAGAGATGAACAAGTGCATAATATGACTCTCCGTAGTGCTCACAAAATAACTGTTCCTAAAACACGTACCCTGCGTTACGCTCGTAGCTCAATTCCATACATGGTCAAACTCTTAAATCATACATTATAGTTCTGTTTCCAATAGGGGGTGGGTTGTTGTGTTTTGCATGCTTAGTTATTTCTATGAATATATTGTTTCTATTTTTCTATATATTACATATTGTAAATATTGTTGTAATTCAGCATTTTGCTGCGATAATGATATGTTTATTAAACCTTGAATTGAAAATTGAAATGATCCTTTAAGTTTGAGAGATAACCATGGACTGTAGGAACAGTTCATGCATTTACAAATCATGTTCCACACACCTGCAACTCAACCAACCAAATGTAATCAGGCAAATGAATATTGCAGACCTCGGAGGTTTAAAGGGGCACTAAGAGATGTGTTGGAGACTGCGCCCTCAATTATGATAAAAACTGGGATTAGTTTATTTTTATAATTGTATTACATGTATGAACTTACACCAAGGATTAAGAAAAATCAGCCCTCTTTGAACAAGAAAACGTCGATTCAAAAATGCTCGTACAGCCGCGACGAGCATTTTACGTCCGACAGTATTCCCCTGCAGTACGCGCAGGCCCGTAACTAGGGGGGGGGGGGGGGGGGGCGGACGCCCCCCCCCCAAATCTGAAAAAAGTCCTTTTTTTTGTACCAATGTACCTTTTTTTTGTACCAATGTACCTTTTTTTTGTTACTAATTTACCTTTTTTTGTGAAAACGCCCCCCACCTACCCCAATTTTCCGAAAAATACCCCATTTCCCATTTTGAAAAGCGTTTTTTCGAGCCGTTTTGGACTAAAACATGTCCTAACCCCCCCCCCCCCCCCCCGCTCGCGATTTTTTTTTTTACTAGTAAACATTTGTATGGTCTCACATGTAAAATCAATTAGAATTTTTTAAATTTTTTTTAAAAATCTTTTTATTCAGTGAGTTTTGCTTTATTCCGTATTAAAACGAAATAAATAAATTTTTCAAATGTTTACTAGTAAAAAAAAATCGCCCCCGCTCTCAAAATTGTCTTAGATGACTAAAAATAAATTGGGGGCAACCTTTTACGATTTTTTGGGTACCAATGTACCTTTAAAAAAAAATACGCCCCCCCTAAAAAAATCCTGCTTACGGGCCTGAGTACGCGTGATACATAACGCGAACCATATTTGCATAGAGGGCGTTTTTCAATAAATAGCGATGATATTGTTTTAATCAAGTTTTGCTGTGTTTTTGTTTAAGAAACAACAATAATGGCAATTTTTAATGTTCATCTTGAATTCTGAAGTAAATTTTTAAACATTTAAAATTTTCAACACCACTTAATGTCCCTTTAAGTGTGAGTTTTCCGATACCAGAATTAACATGCATCATAAACCTCACAACTAAAAAGTGCGTCGCGCATAACGTGCGTTACCACGAGCAATGTCGCTGAATAGAAGAATGTAGAAGTATGCAAACCATTTTCATATTCTCTGAATGGATTATAATGAAAATCATGAAAAGATCATCAAAGTGCAATCTACTTTTGATTCAATTTACTTTATATGCGTGAAATATTTTCATCAGATTGAAAATTGATTGCTATAATGCATTTGATATTTTTATATTTCCCCTCACACTTGAGATACAAAAGGCACGTGTGGATGAATGGAAAAGTCCGGTTGCCATCGTTATGACGAGAGGGAGTATTTTCCAGTTTAAAGGCATACTCAGTTATTTGACAAAGAGGAGCGCCCTCACTTTCTTTAAAAAAAAGGGTTTTATGACGCTTTCGTACGCAATATTCTTTTAGGGAAATAGCCAAATTTTGATTCGTTTTGCAAATGACTTTGTCAATAATCTAGCCAGACATTTGCTATTGCGCATTACATGTACTTCCAACATGTCCAATACGTTTGCAGACGATTTACAGAACTCCAGTATCCATCCCAAATGATCCAATATATACTTCATGCGGACTTGCAGACACCGACAAAGTCGGTCTTTATAAATTTGTCTGATTTTTGAATTTTTATCAGATTATTTTAAAATCATTTTCGTAAAGAGTGCCCGTTTACACACAACTCATCATTTCACACTGCTTGATTGATATTAATTCGTTTGATGTACGATGCTATGATATATTTAATCGTTCTCGGCAATACGGGACGTAAACAATCATTATTGAGATAATGCTAACAAAATGTTGACCAAGATATTTGGACATTATCATTTTAAACTAACTTGAGTTGTGAGAATAAAAGATCTCATCTCTTTAAACATTAATTATAATGAATATGTTTGCGCAATACTGTTAATATAATAAGATCTCAATATTTGGCATGCAGTCGTTTTAATTATCAGAGATTCAAGAAAAATTGTAAATTAGGTATATTTATGAAATGTTGTTTTATTTATAAATTGTCAAAAGGTAAAACATTTGTTGTGCTATATGAATAACTAATACTGCAGTAGTAGTAACCAAGGACGCTCTATGAGAAGGACTGGAATGTTTCGCGTTTACCCATAGGGCGCACCGTAGTATGTAATTCCGCGTACGCGCAGGCTCTTAGCGCTGCATATCCTGGGTAGTAACATCCATAGACTAATGGGCCCACGTCACATGAGGTTGAGCTCGCGTAAAGTACGCCTGGTCAACCTCACCCCAAAACGGTCCCCTGGATCTCTGTTGTGCGCACTACGTCATCTCGACCTCAAGGCTCTGATTGGTTGGTGCTCAAACGTGAGAACTGAAAAACTCATGAGCTTTTCCACGCACCATCACGCCCCACTGCGTCGGCGGTTAGTGGCGCAGCGGGAGCACTGCGTTGGTGGATACGGCGCAGCGTGACGATCGTTAAAAAGGCTTCAGTTTAAATTTGACCAATCAGGTGCTTTGGTGTTGTTGGTTGGCAGTATTTTGTGAGTTCAAGCATGCGTGCGCAGCCTGATCGAAGTGCGCCCACGTATGCCGAACTGTGGCCAGGAGATTATGTGCCGTAGGTCCATTACTTAGAGACTGCTCATTCCGCATTCCAACACACACAGCGCACTGAAGCCGCGTGTTCCCTGACGACAGTCAATCTCCCATGACGACAGTCAATCACCCATGACGACGGTCAATTCTTCTGGCGCAGCTTATGCGTTGAATGCGTATGATTAGCACGCAGACACACCCGCGTCCGTGGCGCAATTAACGGGAGCGCAAACTGGTGCGTGCTTCAGAACAACGTTGGCGTTATTCGTGAAACGCTTGCGTTTGTTTCAGATCAACACGCAGGGACGCTACAAGAAAAAGTGACGCACTCAAGCACGCGCGTAGAGTGCCATTTTTTCGGGAAGTGCGTATGTTGTTGTCATGGTTCGACTTTTTGTTCTTTGGCTTCAATTTTTAAGCGTCGTGAGCAGCCTCTGGTAACATCATAGATTTAAAAATAGAGATCCAGTATGCCGCCGCCATTTTGAAACCACTATGGGGACCAAATTGGAGGTATGTCGGTATTTTCCGTAAATGTTCGTGAGCATTCGGAAAGTGCCATTCTTTCCGCGTATTTCAAACCATGGTCCAACGCGTACGCAGTCACTGCCAAAAATAACGCGGAGATTTATTGAGTTGCGCGATCAACGGTCCGACGCTTCACTTCGGTTTTCTGCACGCACGATAGGCACGCAAACCGGGAAATTAACTTGCAACGGTGCCAATAGGCCAAGTTTAATATTACGCAGGTCTTAGTTAACCTTGCATTATGTCACTACTGAATCTCATACAAGCGAGTAAGCTATCAAATTATTGAAAAAAACATTGTGCGGCCCAGGACCGTACAATTTATATTACAGTGATGATGAGTGTGAACTTTAGAGAGAAGTACCGTGTTTTCAGATTAGCTGCCATGTGAACTTTAGTATATAAATGTATAGAGGGACACAAAAGAATTTCGGGTCATTCAATACAACATGGTGAATTAGTCTCCAAATTATTATTAGGCCTACCCGAAATAGTTTCTAAAAACAAGCAGCAAGGGAAATTATGATAAAAAAGCGGCCAAAGTTGCCCATACTGATGGGTCGTTCGGCCAACGAGATTATGATATAAAGAATATACTTTTAGTCCAGTAACCAAATATGTCGTTCTTAACATGACCATAATGACGAACAAATATGTCCTAAGTACATGATGGGTCGTTCTTTAAAAGCGGCCAATGAAATTATGAGGGAAAGACTATTAGTATTAAGAAGCGAACTTTTAGTCCAGTAACCAAAGATAATGATAAGTTAAGTCCCTTTTTTAAGCTTATCTTACCGAAATAGGCCTACATGATCAGGATGAAGACCCAAGTTGCTAAACACATTATGGGTCTGGATATGGAAAACGTTTTTCTAGTAAAAGTATTGAATTTTGTGCCGTCGTAGGAGACCCCAGCCGGAAGGGTGAGCGCGTCCGCAACTAAACTAAACTCTCTGACCAGAGACGGTCATTTTACTGTCTTTGATCTGACCGTCATATAGGATCCCATCCTTTCAGTAGAGACACGAAAAACGCCACACACAACAGGGTTAAAGCTAATCAAGGACAAACTGCGCACACACACACAAAAAATCGGAATTATTTATCAATCGCCATATGATTTATGTTTCAAAATATCATTTAATATTACATTTACCTTAAACATTTTATCCCCTTTTAACGATTTCCACGTGGCAGGCGTCTGCAGACGACAATCCAAAATAGCATAAAATGTTTTAAAAATGTAAACATTATTGAATGTCATTTTCCATATTTGGAATAACCATGTGAAATGCATTCAAATAAGTACAAACGTGCCTATTATTTGTTCAATTATCCTTGGGATACACATGAAAGTAAGGAAAGGTTTCTGAAAAATCTGTTTTGTAGTGGTCAAACCAATAGCCGCGTGGAAAGTGTTCAAACACTGTAGACAACCATTCCCGATTATCAATCGCAAAAAATCCCAAGTTCAAAATAATGTCATTCATGTTGTTAACAAAACAGGTATAGACGAGAATGAAATACATTCAGATCTCGAGTCTTACCAAACCCAAATAGGCCTACCATAAATATTAGTATTATTTTCTGCTGGGGTCATATATTCGCGGTAGGCCTACCGTTTGTACAGCGATAATACTATTATGAAATTACTGTGATGTATGAGAATCCGAATAAATAATAATGATATTATCTACATTTATCATACTCTCCCGCCACGTACGCGCTACACTTTTGCCAATATTCAAATATATTATAAAAAACAATATTTTTTCTTTCTTTGTATTTGTAATACTAGGCCTATATGATATCATTACCAAACGAAAGTACATGAAAGTGTCAAAATGATCTCTCCTAGTGTTGTGATTAACATGACACTTAAAGTAAAAGGCCTCAGACTCAGAATTTGAAGGGAAAATAGCTAAAAAGAACTTCAGCTAAAAATGTTGGGCCTCCTCCCCTCAAAACGTGATAACGATTTATTTTCAAAACAATCTTCCATTTGCCGTTATCCCGCGACCCGGGGGTAAATGGGGAACCTATTTTTCAAACAACCCATTTATGGAACCTGTTTTTCAGCATAACAAGTTCAACCATCTATAGGCCTACTTAAATCAGGAAAATATCAGTATGCACGAATTATTTCTTACATATAACAAAAAAAACACCTATCTAGCATTCATAAAAAAACAAATATTCAAATATTATTGTGCACCCCCACCCCCCCCCCCCCCCCCCCCCCGCAAAATATAATCATGGATCAGCGCTTGCTAGCTAGTTATATGCTATAATATATCTTTAAAATAACCTTAGCTAGCGATGATAGCTACCTTACTGAAGATTATTATTATGCATGTATATTAACAATTTACAGTTACCGTCATTAAATAAAATTAAACATAATAGTAGGCCTATACCAATGTTTTGACAAAAATGGACTTCAAGGGAGCGCGGCACTTATTTGGTCTGTTTGAGATTAATACAACTTGAGTTATTACGATAATCATGAAACCTATTTGAACGGTATGAATAAGCAAAATGTATTTTGTTTAAAACATATGAAAAATATGCTAAAGCATCAATATTTAAATAATCAAAGCGCAACTATGAGGAGAGTGATTTGAACTACGAAGCGTAAATCGATGAGCCTGAGTGACGGTTTCTCTGGCGGCTTTGGACCGTCAACATTTTAATTTTATACTGCTGCGGTATAATTGAAAATAAACTTTCAAAATGATCATTGTCTGTTGTCTATGTGAAGATTCAACAAAATACGGAACCAATTATTTCAAGCAAGTTACCTTTTGAATAAAACAGCATCGGACCACTGCTCACCGCCCGTGTAGCGTGGTATTTACCCTGGTTCAAATATAGCGTTTTCGGTCGGTGTGACGTTCACGAAAAGTACGCAGTGGTACGCGCGAAGTAGCCCGGCGCGAAAACACACGCGACGATTGCGTTTTACGCGGAGAAAGTCACGGCTCATGTACACGCACGATGCTGCATTCGTTCTTTTCCGTGCAGTTCCGAAAAATACCGACATACCTCCAATTTTCCCCCCATGGTGGGAATCCAAAATGGCGACCGTTACACGTAAAGAGATAGGGCAAAACAAATCGTCTGGTTTCTCCTTTATAATTCTGTGGGTAACATCCACCAACTTGGCTTCATTCCAGGGGTCGCATTCTGACGCGTCTGCGCGTCCTAGACCTCTCACTTTCTAATAGTGACGCGTCAGGTTTCAAATTGGAAAGACTTGCGGGTCCCGATCAAAATTGAAGGGACCCCTTAAATTTGACGATGTGTGGAAATGGAAACCTTAAAAAATTCTGTAAATTACATATCCATCCTTTGCTTACAATATAAATCCATTAAAAACTGCCCGTAAAAAAGTGGTTTTTTTTTTTAAATACCCAAACTTCAGGAACCCTCATTTTCTTGGGGGACCCCTTAAATTTGTTTTTTGAAGTCCCACGGGGTCCTGAAAAATGTCATGGGACCTCTCACATTTTGGATCCAGTGCTATCCCTGCTTCATTCCTGTATACTTGGAACACTTTGGATTTTGCGTTTTTTCGTAAGTATTTTGTAATTTTGGCGTGCAATGAGGTATTGTTTCGAAAACTTCACTATGAAGATTTTGTTCTACTCTTATAATCAATGAAGAAATTGCCAAATTTTTGACAGGAAGTATTTTCCAGATTTTTTGAAAACGGGGTCTGAATTTTTGTTGACTTACTCTGTACATTGTTTTATCTTTTATGAAATGTGACCATTGCTGGAGCCATTTTGGACACCATCTTGATTAACAAAATAACTTCTCACACTTTGCAAGATTAATCTTAAAAGGTTAAATTCGGGAAGTCTATAAGAGATATTCGATATGCGCTTATTATAAGTGAACATATCATGCAAAGTGATGATATTGGACAAATATTTTGGGAATAAAACTCGCGAGAAAATGGGCCAAATTAGGGGGAAAGTCCGGGAATCGAACCATGGTCGACTGCACGCGGATATCCCACCCGTAACCTGATCTCGCCATGGAGTCAACTTCCGAAAAGATGAAGCTTTCAGCATAGGCCGGGAGCCCAGAACATTTAATCAGCTGAGAAGGTACAAAAGGTTTGATGGTATGAGTAGGTCAGTAAGGGGCCAAAAGTCAATAATTTGTGTTGCTGCCGGGTCGCATCCTGTACGGGGGCCCTGGGTGTCACGATATAGAGGGCCGAAAAATGTGTTTAATCAGCCGAAGAGGTACATGGACAAAACTGGTTGGATATGATTCCTTAGAGGGTACTTGTAACAACGGTAGCAATGACAGCAACTTTTGCCTGTACGGGGCCCCAGACAGTAGCTTCAAAGGGCCCCCAAATGTGGTTTTAATCAGCCGAAGAGGTACATGGATGAAACTTTTTGCAGTGGCACTATTACACATTGGGGTATACAAAAATACCAATGACAGCAACTTTTGCCTGTACGGGGCCCCGGACAGTAGCCACAAAGGGCCCAACTGATTTATTCAGCCGAAGAGGTACATGGATGAATCTTTTTGATTTGGAACTAGTGCATGATAGGATATACAAAAATACCAATGACAGCAACTTTTGCCTGTACAGGGCCCCAGACAGTAGCCCCAAAGGGCCCAACTGATTTATTCAGCCGAAGAGGTACATGGATGAATCTTTTTGATTTGGAACTAGTGCATGATATGATATACAAAAATACCAATGACAGCAACTTTTGCCTTTACGGGGCCCCAGACAGTAGCCCCAAAGGGCCCACAAATATGGTTTTAATCAGCCGAAGAGGTATATGGATGAAACTTTTTGCAGTGGCACTATTACACATTGGGGTATACAAAAATACCAATGACAGCAACTTTTGCCTGTACGGGGCCCCAGACAGTAGCCCCAAAGGGCCCAACTGATTTATTCAGCCGAAGAGGTACATGGATGAATCTTTTTGATTTGGAACTATCGCATGATAGGATATACAAAAATACCAACGACAGCAACTTTTGCCTGTACGGGGCCCCAGACAGTAGCCCCAAAGGGCCCCCAAATATGCTTTAAATCAACCGAAGATGTATACATGGATGGATCTTTTTGAATTGGAACTATCGCATGATAGGATATACAAAAATTCCATCGACAGCAACTTTTGCCTGTACGGAACCCCAGACAGTAGCCCCAAATCCCTAACTGATTGATTCAGACGAAGAAGTTCATCATGAATATTTTTTGAATTGGCACTATTACATGTTAGGATATATAAAAATACCAATGACAGCAACTTTTGGCTGTACGGGACCCCAGACAGTAGCCCCATGTCCCCAGCTGATTTATTCAACCAAAGAAATACATGAACAAATATATTTGAATAGGAAGTATAACATGATAGGATATACAAAAACACCAATGACAGCAACTTTTGCCTGTGCGGGGCCCAGACCGTGGCCCCACATCCCCAACTGATTTATTCAGCCGAAGAGGTACATGGATGAATCTTTTTGCATTGGAACTATTATATGAAAGGATATACAAAAATAGCAATGGCAGCAACTTTTGCCTGTGTGTGGCCACAGACAGTAGCACCAAAGGGCCCACATGACCCAACTGATTTATTCAGCCAAAGAGGTACATGGATGAATCTTTTTGAATAGTAAATTACTAATAGTATTAGTATTACATGTGAGGATACAAAAAACAACACTGACAGCAACTTTTGCTTGTATCGGGCTCCAGACAGTAGCCCGTCAGTAGCCCGTCCCAAAGGGCCCCACATGCCCCAACTCATTTGCCTGTACAGACCCACATGCCCAACTCATTTATTCAGCCAAAGAGATACATGGATACATGGATAAATCTGTTAAAAGATATGTAAAATACATATGTTAGGATATACAAAAATACCAATAACAGCAACTTTTTCCTGTATGGGGCCCCAGAAAGTAGCCCAAAAAGCCCATCATCCTGATTTATTCAAATATACATGTTAACACAAAATTATAATTATGAAGACAATAAAATGTGACGCGTTAACAAGAGACAATAAAATAAATACAGACATGGGAGAGAAAGAGAGATATTTACAACCTTATGCAAACAAAATAAAAATATGCAACTATTGGAAGTAGGACTGCTTCATAAAATAAATCCTTTCCATTTATTTTCAAAATATAGCAACATTCACCTGTACAGGGCCCCATACAAGAGCCACAATAAAGGCCCAAATCCCCAACTAATTTATTCAGCAGAAAAAGTAAATGGATTAAGCATTTTGCATTGGAACTATAACACGTTAGGATACATAATTACCAGTGACAGCAACATTTGGCTGTATGGGGATTTAGCCCAAAGGGCCCCACGGCCCACACCCATGGTTTATTCAGCCAAAAGGGTACATGAATTGATTGCATATTAAGGTACCTCAAAATACCAATGGCAGAAGATGTTGCCAGTACGGGCCCCCACAAATAGTTGCCCTAAAGTGCCCACATCCCTTGTTGTATTCAACCAAGGAGATACATGGATCTTTTGAATCTTTATGCATAAGATCCAATAGGGCCTACACATGAAAGGAGTCAGTTATTATTGCCTTTGAACTATCACATTGTTAAGGTATACACAATACTTTTAAATGATTTCAACTTGTTCTGTACAAAGGCTTCCGATAACTGTTTTATTCAGCGGAGGTACACTTCGGATTTATGAAAGAAGGAATGCCAGCAAACAACATTATATACTGATATTTGTACTTACAGACTCAGCTTTGTTTCTTAATACCACACAGATCTTAAACATTATCTTAAAAGCAATGTTCAGGATTTTTAAAATTTTACTTATATGAAACATATACCATTCTAAATATAAAAACCATGAGTTTGGTTGATCCCACCCACCCTAAACAGTGGCACATGCAAGATTAATAAACAAATTCTGTACATTTATCCTACGATTTGATAAGCCTATAGTGAAAGTACAAAATAGAAGATGGAATCTTTATTTATTGTTTTACTGAGTTTTCTTTCTCAGTTACAAAATGCAAGTATATTTTAAAACTGCTTCATTAATTATTTCAGCGATCAGTTGATACAATAGTTATATCCGGGGGTCATACGGTGCTTTGGGCTAATCTTGACCATTGTACGTAACAAGGTTTTGCACACCCTCCTAATGTGTAATGATTCCAATGCAAGATGACTCATACCTATTTGACTGGATAAACCAGTTAGGGAACAAACATGGGGCCCTTTGAGGCTATTAATGTCTGGGCCCTAAATACAAACATAACATAACATAACATAATGTAACATAACATTTATAACATTAACATAACAATTAATATTTATAAGGCGCTATTCCATCTAGATCATAGCGCATGCGACAAAAAGCTCGTCTTAGCATGGAAAAAGGTGAGTCTTAAGATTACAACGAAAGTGAGAGATGTTGTCAATTTCTCTTTTAGTACGAGGGAGAATGTTCCATGACTGCGAACAACCACAGTGTGGTCATTTGTATTTTTGTTCACCCTATGTGCAAAAGTGTACTACTACTAAAACTACTAGTTGGAAGACATTGGTCACTATAGGGGGGGGGGGGGGGGGGGGGGGCAGATTCAATCCACGTACCTCCGGGGTCGCCGCTGAAAAAAACCCACCATTTGGGTCATTCGAGGCTACTGTTAAGGCCTCCCTGTATAGAAAATGTTATCAGTTATTGGCATTTTATATACATCAACAATGTAATAGTTCCAATGCAAAAAGTTTCAATCAGGTACCTCTTTGGCTGAATAAATCCCCCTTTGGGGCTGCTGTCTGGGGCCCTGTACAGGCAAAAGTTGCTGCCAATGGCGTTTTTGTATGTCCTTACATGTAATACTTATTCAAAAAGAGTCGTCCATGTATCTCGTTGGCTGAATAAATCAGTTCGGACATGTGGGGCCCTTTGGGGCTACTGTCTGGGAGCCCCGTACAGCCAAAAGTTGCTGTCATTGTTTTTTTTATATATATCCCAACATGTAATAGTTCCAATGCAAAGAGATTCATCCGTATACCTCTTCGTCTGAATAAATCAGTTGGGGCACTTGGGGCCCTTTGGGGCTATTGTCTGGGGCTCCGAACAGGCAAAAGTTGCTGTCGTTGGTATTTGTGTACATCCTATTGTGTAGGTAATAGCTGACTCGCTTGGCATACAAATGGAACACATGATAACTCAATTACGTACATTCAAACATTATTTATTAAATCAACACGCCATTAACATAGACTATAACACGATAAATAACAGGCGTTGCAAGAATAAACAAGAGATGTGCTCTACTCCGTGGAAACGATAGACTGGCCACGTATTGAGAAAACAGATCGATTAAGTACTCTTGCGACTATTTCAGTGATTCTAGATTATATACATCAATACACATTTATAACAAACAGCGTCATAACATACACCACCTTTTTGAATTGACCCCTGACAATTAATTCGAACTCATGAACAAGAATTGACAACTCCAAAATCATAGTTATGTGAACTTGCTAAAGACCTAATACCTGAACCAATTAATAATAATAAATCATCACACAGTATGCCCTTGATAAACATCTCTTGTATTAATATTATGGATAAGACACAAGAAATCTTAATCATCAATAAGGTACTATCAAATCCTTAACTACGCCTTAAATTACACCTTAAATAGACAGTCTCTAATGTTGAATCCCTGGCCAGTAGAATCTCCACCGTTGACTGTAACCCTAGGCGCTGTTGAAGACCTCGACGTTGACGTTGAAGAACCCGACGATACTGCCGCTGAAATGACGATGCTGACATTGACGATAGTATTATGACGACGCAGAATAACTAGATGAATGGGTGGTATTATTTTGTCGTATTATAAAGGTATTATTTATTTGATCACATAATTGAAGCGTAGAAATACCCCAGTATTATTGAACATATTTGTTCCCGTTGACCATGTATAATTTTGACGTTGACACTAACATAACGGCAGATGAATGATATAAAATCTTGGCAACGTTTCTCCAGAAGCAGCTGCAATATTGAACCAAGAATTTATGTCGTCCACGACATTAATATAATAATTACATTCAGACCTTTATAACTTGTCTGACATATGATAAAATACCTTAACGACAAAACCACATCCGGATAACAGTAACATGACGATGAACGACGACTTGTAGACAAAGACTAGTTGAATGACGCAACAACGACGACTTTACACTCATGGGATGGTTATCAAGTCAAGCCAAAGTTAAGGTGGAAATCCTACGTCATGATCGAAAGATTCCCTTCTGCACTCCAGCTCTCGAGGTACCAATCATGAAGAACACGTACATGTAGAAACCACAAACACCGGCCCACCAACTCTGGAATATAAACTCAAACAAGGGTTCCGTAGCATCAGTAAACAAATACATAAACATTTTAATTATCATTAAGTATCATTTAACATAATATCACCATCATCATAACATACACCTCCACAATGATTAATATCAATCAATCTCCTGGCTTAAATGTCACAAACAATGAAAATGTTTGCCATCATCATAAGTCTTAACTCTGAAAACTTATATATTACGATTGCAAAATTCTCACGCGTAACCACGCTAAAGTTCGTTAAAATATCCACAAATCTCATATAAATCAAAATCTCTTTATCTTGTGCTCTGATCGAGAGTATATAAACTAACGAAATATCCACAGATAAATTATCACTCTACTCCTGCCTAGTATCGAGGGTATATAAACCAACGAAAACGAAGCAATAAGTATATTAAACTTCCTACAACTTGTCTCATGAATCGTAGTTAAACCAAAGGTATCTATTCACCGTTGCAAACTAATCCATGTACAAAACAATAATCATTGCATAATATCTTCGCATATAGTTACAATATAAAATGATGACCAAAATATGTTTTATTATTTAATTAATATTGCACATCCAATAATTTGTATCACGTTGACTTGCAGTAAAAATGACGATGAAGTTCCATGAAATGTATATAATTAAAATAGATTGCCCACCTTAATTGATGATGTTAGTTGAAATGGCATACTGCATAACTGGTAGATAGTGAGGTTAACATGGTATATACTGGTAGATACACGTAACATGTCATAGCACTGTGAATTAAATGAACATGCATTGAGTATATAGCAATATAATATATTATACGATGTATTCAACTTTTATGATTTATTGCACAAAATATTGGTTAAAATGAGTATACGATGATTTATTTTAGGTCTCACACGTCTCAATGGCATACATTTTGAATTAATTTCATGGCAAGAACAGCATTTCCAAAATTGAAAATATTAGCATTTACAACAATACATATAAACCAACGATATAATCAGACATTTCATTCTCTGGCCTTCTAGTCCGACATTACTAGCATTAACCGCCTCGGCCCGACATATTTCCAGAAATATGACCTTGACTGACATGTAAAAACGTAGATATAAAATGGCGTCCTTTTTAAAATGCCACAAATAATAATAATGCGCTGCCACCGCTAATCACACATAAGGAATTCTATATTGGTAACAGAAACCCAGGAAATTTATAAACTCTAACGCCTAAACTAAAAATGTAGGAGATCTCACACCATCCAAAACAGGAATATAATTTTGTTTTATGAACATATATTTAATCAACACTGTTATTTCTTCCGTTGCCGAAGATGTATAATTGCACCAAAGAATAATAAATTGTACATACCTTCAATTGAGTATACATAAAATATATATAATACAAACTTGTCCCAGTACGGTAATTCCAAAGTCTGTAAAACAAGAATTGTAATGACATTATTAACATTGCCACAGTTTGCAACCTCCAAAAGTACATATTAAAATGACCAATTACAATTAGACAACTGTTGTGTAAGCAGAGGTCATGTCACTAACCTTCTAAAACTTTTAAATTGAACACACTATACAAATTGATGAAACGTCATTTATTTTGAGTGCAAAATATTCGTGCGCATAAAAACCATGAATTTAAATTTTGAAACCAAAAAGATGCAAAATGCAGAAATGTTTTGAGTACGAAAGATGGGCATAATTATTTACAACATTTCACACTAAAACTATCCAAATCTGTCAACGTTGCATACATTTGAATGAACATGAGTTTTAAAATTTATTTTTAAAATATTGAAAATTATCTTTGACATAATTATATTTAATCAATTATTTATATTTACATTTAAACAGCAAGACAAGCTGGGATAAATCACAGGAGATAATGCTCATGAAAGTCTACACGGTTATGAAGGTGCCAACGACTACCGCATTTTTCGCCTAGATTTACGTTTTTCGACACAAAGATAACAGTTAACGAGCATGAACACAACAATAGATTCGTATCGATCAATTTGGCAACAATTATATGCTTCAAAAATATATTACATCATACAGTATAAAGATTTACCCACGTACAACTTTATTGCACATGATATCGTAAACAATTTCAATAGTATAATACTCCTATTCAAAACATTTAGCTCGTAGCCACCAGCTGTCTTCCAATATGACGTTAATCCGTGAACACAAAAGCTTTTATGGACACAAAAGAATTGGCGCGAATATTTGACGGGTTTTAAATTCTGACAAACATCGCGTGGTTATTATTTGTAAAGAATTTTAATCTAAATAACATGCTACTATACTACAAACAAAATGACCGACGGTGGGTTTCTACACATGACATTACAGCACTATAAATGCATTTCCAATAAACACGGCGTTTCGTGACAACCATTTGAATTGAAGAAAACAAACCAAGGTCTTTCGCTTCGCACGTAATATACATACAGACCGCATAATTACATTATACTACATTTACACGTTTTTAACAAGGTTTTCAACAACCATTATGACAATGACACATTTTATTTGCTCTAGAATCACTAAATTATTATACAATATTTATTACAAACATACCTGTTTAATGGCGAAAACAGGGTCCAGTCCATCGCCCACACGGAAATTCGAGGCCCGAGACCAAGCGTTTCTCCACCATATATTGTGTAGGTAATAGCTGACTCGCTTGGCATACAAATGGAACACATGATAACTCAATTACGTACATTCAAACATTATTTATTAAATCAACACGCCATTAACATAGACTATAACACGATAAATAACAGGCGTTGCAAGAATAAACAAGAGATGTGCTCTACTCCGTGGAAACGATAGACTGGCCACGTATTGAGAAAACAGATCGATTAAGTACTCTTGCGACTATTTCAGTGATTCTAGATTATATACATCAATACACATTTATAACAAACAGCGTCATAACAATCCTATAATGTAATAGTTCCAAATAAAAAAGATCCACCCATTTACCTCTCCGGCTGATTAAAACCATATTAGCCATATTAGGGGCCGGGGCCCTTTGGGGCTACTGTCTGGGGCCACGTACAGGCAAAAGTTGCTGTCATTTGTATTTTTGTATATCCTATCATGCAATAGTTCAAAATCAAAAAGATTCATCCATGTACCTCTTCGGCTGAATAAATCAGTTGGGCCCTTTGGGCTACTGTCTGGGGCCCCGTACAGGCAAAAGATGCTGTCATTGGTATTTTTGTATACCCCAATGTGTAATAGTTCCAATGCAACAAGTTTCATCCATGTACCTCTTCGGCTGATTAAAACCATATTTATGGGCCCTTTGGGGCTACTGTCTGGGGCCCCGTACAGGCAAAAGTTGCTGTCATTGCTACCGTTGTTACAAGTACCCTCTAAGGAATCATATCCAACCAGTTTTGTCCATGTACCTCTTCGGCTGATTAAACACATTTTTCGGCCCCCTATATCGTGACACCCAGGGCCCCCGTACAGGATGCGACCCGGCAGCAACACAAATTATTGACTTTTGACCCCTAACTGACCTACTCATACCATCAAACCTTTTGTACCTTCTCAGCTGATTAAATGTTCTGGGCTCCCGGCCTACACCTGATCATCCTGATTGGGTGAATTTATTAAGGGTAAGGTCGTATAACCTGCGCGTGATCAGCGTGGTTGGTTGAATAATGACTTACAACCCTCACTATAAAAGGATATATTATTAATAACCCGATTTTCAACTTGATGTTTTCTATTTTACATGAAAGGTCATCCTTAAAATTGTTGCATTCCAAAGTTTGAGATGCATAACTCCAATGGTTCTATTTTTAGAAGCGCAAGGTCAAAAGACATGTGCCCATTGAGTAGTACACAGA
This sequence comes from Ophiura sarsii, assembly GCA_035610835.1. Lineage (NCBI taxonomy): Eukaryota > Metazoa > Echinodermata > Ophiuroidea > Amphilepidida > Ophiuridae > Ophiura > Ophiura sarsii. Next base: position 40,996,469 of record CM069441.1, read on the forward strand.
CTGGCTGGTGGTTAACCACCTTTGGCAGTAATTCACCACATTTTAGCCTATAATTTCCAAATGAAACATTTCTGGCCCCTAATATTTTACAGACATAATGAGAAAAATGTGGGGATTCTTCTGGTATCAAAATATCTTGATGTAAAAAAAAATCATAGCCCCAAAAAAGTGATCGGGTCATATACCTTTAAGTTGTTTTAAGTTAACTAATAATGTTGTAAATCGCACATTCACAAATTACGGACAGTTGATTGACATGCAGTATTCTGACAATACAAATACAATTATTTTTAATTGATTGTTACCAATATTGATACAAGTTTTGAAAATTAAATTAATCAGTGTTAGTTTGTATGAGTACCTCGTTAAAGTAAAAGTTGAACGCATAGCTTTTCAGTGGTGGCACTTCATTTACCATAATAATATTATGGTATGAATTGTCTTTTATAAATCATGTTTCATAAATTATGTTTCATACAATTTAATGGACGGCAATAAACTGACGGCAAGACGAGGCAGTAAGCTGGTTGCATAGCCTTGAAACATCCTTGAAAGTATCCTTGGAACAAACGCAATAATAGATGTATGAAGAAGGTATATTATCCCTATACCGCAATCAGCATACAGCGTGTCCCAAAAAACTGGGTCCAAAAACTGGAGAGCTTATAACTTAAAAAATGGGAAACAAAGCTGTTTCATATTTAGGGATGTCAAAGTAAATATACCGATTTAGCGATAAACCACCCATGCGTTGCATCTGTGCGCTGTGGGCAAATTTTTCCTGCATGGAGTTGAGTTGGTTCTCCGAAATAACTTATGTTTTCTTGAACTAAGTTTAGGAAAATAGACGAGTATCACGACATTCGCGGAAAAGAATTCTTTCCACGAATGGCGTGAATACGGAGGCCATTATCCGACCCATGGACTTACGTTGTGTACAGAGTTAAACATCTGGCCCATGGACTAAATGAAATCCCTCATGGGGTACAAAGTTCCAACATCTGGCCCATGGAATAAACGCTGTGTACAGAGTTCAACATCTGCCCATGGACTAAATATTGTCCCTCAATGGGTTCACGGTATAAAATATAGATAGCACTAGCAGGCAGCATAAGCTGAAAAAGTCGGCTTTACAATGCACAACAGTATAATACAATGAAAATATATATAGAAATATAGACATTCGCAAAATATATTAATCATCTTGATTTTTTTATGATGTAAGGAATGGTGGATTTTTGGTATTTATTGGTATTGCACCCAAATTGATTTGTATTTCAAGACCAAGTCCAATGGGTACAGAGTTCCAACATCTGCCCATGGACTAAATATTGTGACTCATTGGGTACAGAGTTCCAACATCTGGCCCATGGACTAAATATTGTGACTCATTGGCTACAGAGTTCCAACATCTGGCCCATGGACTAAATATTGTGACTCATTGGCTACAGAGTTCCAACATCTGGCCCATGGACTAAATATTGTGACTCATTGGCTACAGAGTTCCAACATCTGGCCCATGGACTAAATATTGTGACTCATTGGCTACAGAGTTCCAACATCTGGCCCATGGACTAAATATTGTGACTCATTGGCTACAGAGTTCCAACATCTGGCCCATGGACTAAATATTGACCCTCAGTGGGTACAGAGTTCCAACATCTGGCCCATGGACTAAATATTGACCCTCAGTGGGTACAGAGAGTTCCAACATCTGGCCCATGGACTAAATATTGACCCTCAGTGGGTACAGAGTTCCAACATCTGGCCCATGGACTAAATATTGTCCGTCAATGGGAACAGAGTTCCAACATCTGGCCCATGGACTAAATATTGTCCCTCAATATGGGTCAGAGTTCCAACATCTGGCCCATTGACTAAATAATAGAGCGTGTTTCTGCTGGTAATAACCATAGATCTATGGTATAACCCAGCGTGACACGGTTCACGGCGCAAACCGCTAAGAATCGCCTTTCTGTTTCTATTGGGTTTATTGTCGATTATTGCTGGTTCCAAACCTGGTTTGTGAAGGTCTTTGGGATTACCAAAAATACCGATTATTGCCGGGTTCTGCCTGTTCCTACTGGGCAAACTAAGCGTTTATTAGCGGTTTCTTCCACAGCCATGCCAGCAGAAACACGCTTATAGAGGACAATATTTAGTCCATGGGCCAGATGTTGAAGTTGCCGCTACAGTAGAAAAACGACGCCGACTGTCTATGCTTGTTTTCGTAGCTAAACAAAGATGAGGGTCGTGAAAGGACTCCGTTCATTCCATTATTAATTAATTGACATTATTTAAAATACTTGGTCTTGGACATGTTGTGTTGAACCTGAGACCATATGGTCTCAGGTTGAACCAAGGAGATATTATAGTAAAAACTAATAACTAATAACTAATAACTAATAACTAATAACTAATAACTAATAACTAATAACTCTTTGGTTAAACTTTATGCAATAAATTATTTGAATTATATCTAAATTATTTTGTAAACTTACAATCATGCTAGTTTAGTGTAGTTTTATTTCCAAGGCCATCGGCCCAAATACACGAAATATTGCCACGATCGGCATGATTTACAATTACAAACATCATAATAACATACATATAATATAAATAAACAGTAACATACAGGTTGTGTCAAAAAAAGTTGCCTTTTTTTGGCCATGAAAAATATACAAACTGTTCGCGAAATACTAATAATGCTGTTAAACAATCTTTAATGTGCCATAATAATTTAACTGCCGTTTTTTATCACCGAAAACAAAAACCGGCATTAATTGCCAAAATCGAAAGCCCTGTATTATAGTTTTGTAGTTTGATCAGTTCCAACCAATTTGGCTAAGCCCCCTTGGCCCTTACAGCAGCGAATGAATACAGACGGACGCTTGCGCGAGTGAAGGCAACAAGCGCACTGTGCATCATTCATATGCTTGACGAGTGCGTGCTGCCAAAACCGCGTGCGTGTGGCCATAACCGCTCGCGTACGCTTGGATTCATTTTGCGCGCGAAGAGATAAATACCGAATATATTAATTCACGCCAAATTGGAAAAAGTGTACTTTAGGTCCCAGATTCTGGAGTGTCCTAGTATCGTCAGATAACCCAGTATTATATCGTTCGATGCTGGTACAATGTCAGTGTTCCAGTATCGGACGATGCTGGGACAAAATTATGAACCAATATCGTTCAATACTGGTACAAATTACACTGGTAACTGCACTGGGACAAATTACACTGGTAGCATGTGTACCAGTATCGCTCGATATTTGAACACAATTTGGTGTTCCAGTATCGACCGATTACACTGGAACAGTAAAATCGTACCAGTATTAAGCGATACTGGCAACTTCTATGTTCCAGTATTGAACGATAATGGTATACCAGCATCTGGGACCTAAAGTACACTTTTCCCCTGATTAAACTTAAATACAGAAATCATATAGATTTATTTTACAACAAAACATTTCAGGATCTAGAGACGAGAGCGATACATTTACCAAATTGGTATTAAGGCGACGAACCCCCCTGTTTTACGGGCAGACGGACCATCCTGTCATTTAAAGTTTTTTATTTAATTTTTTTTTAAACCTAAAACGTCACTGTAAAAATCGGGAATTTTTAAAAAACAACTGTGAAACATTTTTTCTGACAGATTTTCGGCCAAAAAATGGCTGATTTTACATGATTTGAGAAAAACAATTCTACAAACAATTCTAAGAAAAATTCTTGAAAAACGTAAAAAGTCGGTTGGTCGGGCCCGTAAAACCGTGTTTTTCCCCTAGCCTAACCCAAAAGCACGTTTATCAAGCGCTGTAACTTTAGAACTATTCATGTAATAAATTCTATAATTTTGAGCAAAACCCACTTTTTTCCCCTCAAAATTTGCTGCAAACGCAGCAAAATCATTTTATCGAAATCAAAATTATCTAAAGACACCTCTCTAGAAATGGTATCTTTTAACATAAACATTTTGACAATTTTTTTTTTATTGAGTTAACAAATCACTTTTTGGCACTTTTTAGTCAAAATGTTAGACACTGGTATGTTAAAAAAAATTCCTAGAGAAGTGTCATTAGATGATTCTGGGGCAATCTCAGCATTTTTTACCCAAACTGATTTTGCTACTCATTTCATATCCAAAAATGTATATATTTATATGGATTAAATGAATATAGAAGAACAAGAACTCAAAACAAGCCTCATCATCTGAATCTGATCAACCAAAATCATGGTCTAAAATCAAAAAGATTGTCAAAGATCTCATTAGTGACGACCGTCTCCTCTTCTGGAGGGAGTATATCAAACCCCTTGTCCAACAGGGAAATATGCTGAAACTTATTGAGTCGGAAAACGCAGACCTCACCTGGAGATCTATAATCTATGATCTCCCCAGGGGTGTACTGAGCTTTGCTGTCCGTTCTGGGATTGATTATCTGCCCACATTTAGTAATCTCAGGACATGGGGTAAAAGAAAGCAAACTAAATGTAAATTATGTGGTAATCACGAAACACTTCTGCATGCTCTTAATTTCTGTTCCGTGTCCCTTAACCAAGGCAGACTTACATGGCGCCATAATTGCATCCTCCGCCACATTCTTGTAACACTGAAAACTATTATCGAGGCCACAGGTAAAGACATTCAGATCTTTAGTGACATTGCCGGATTTACGACCACGGGCGGCACACTCCCAGTCAATGTTATTGTATCGAAATTGAAACCCGACATTGTTATCCACAATAAGGAAGACAACTCAATCCACCTTATAGAATTGACTGTACCTTTTGAGACTAACATTCAGAAAGCCCATGATCGTAAATCCAGTAAGTACGAAAACCTTGTTTCCGACATTTCTGATAATGGCTTTACCTGTGACCTCACATGTTTTGAAATTGGATCTCGTGGTCTAATCACACCAGATAATATTAACAATATCAAGGCAATATTCACCTTTGTCAAAGCCAAACCATCAAAGCAATTCATGAAGGAACTCAGCAAGTTGGCCCTTTTGTGCAGCTACACTATTTGGAATGCGAGGCAAGAGCCAGCATGGGGAAGCGATGATCAACCCTACCTCAAGGTGTGATTCTCTATCCCTGCACATAGTTCCACTTTGCTGGGTTCGCTCTATTTCTGTGTATCTCCTGGTTCCGGTTGGACATTATTGATTTTTGTGGTTATTTGATGTATTTTTGTTTGTTGTTCAGCCCTGCGTTAAACCTGGACCACTGTGTGGTTCCGATTTTTGTCCTGGGCTTTAATCTACCTTCTTTTTTCTCGCATTGTATAATTTATGTCAGTGATTGCTTGAATAAAGATTGATTACACACGTGGGAGTATGTGTGGTCTAGCGGAACAGCGCGGGACTCATGATCATGAAGGTGTGAGTTCTAGCCCGCCATGGCTAACATGTTTGTGTCCTTGGACAAGATACTTAGTCTCAATTGCCTCGTTTACCCAAACGAAATTGGGTAGCTGTTAAGGGTGATATTACAATCCAAGTGCTGATATGGTTGAGCATTTAGCCAGTTGCCACATAAGTGATGCGAAGTGATTGTGACGATTTCCTAACGGCAGAGTAATAATAATATATAGGCTACAGCGCCTCGGAATAGGCTGCCTAGATAGGCGGCGCTATATAAATTGATTAATATTATTATTATTACGGAGGCTATCCGTTAACCTGAACTTGAAATCACCATATCTTAGATTTGCCTAAAATGTCTCGCTACTGTAATATAAATCCAATACTTTGATATTGTCGGTTTGAAATCAATTTAAAATTCACGCTATTGATAGTCCTCCGACTTAAAAGTTATACACAATAAAACACGTTAACAATTAAAAAGTATGAGCTGTTTACATTACTAATTTTCCTATATTTGCAATCATACGAGTGAATACATTATTTTAGCATCTTTTTCTTATAAATGCAAATCGCTATCTGAGCCTGTGCAATCCTGTTTCCTTATCGTGTTATAGATACACGTAGAAATAGTTGTGTGAGTGTGAATATCAATACAACGATTATACAAGTTGTGTTTGGCTTTTAAAATATACAGTGGCGGCGCCAGCATCATCATTTTTGTTTTTTTGTGGAGGGAAAGGGGGGCAAGATTTTTTTTTAGAGGGGCATGAAGAAAAGAATTTTTGGCCAATTTACACTAAAATTGTCAATTTTGTTCTTATTCTAACTAATTTGGTATGTATAATTTAGCTGTTTTATGCTAATTTTTTTCTTCTTCACATTTGGCTTTAAGTTTAACCTAATTAGGTACGGAAATGCACTCGAAGCGCGCAAAACAAAATTGCCATTTTATGCTAAAATCGTCCAATTTTGTATAATTTTAACTAAATTGAAATATACTGGTAAAGAAGCAATCGTCCTGCAGAGTGCTCAATGCGATGCAGAGCGAAATATAAGTTAAACCACTTGGAACGGTAGTCATGGTAGTTGCTACTACGAGTTTCACGCTTGTGCGACCATCAGACAACTCAGATTTGTCTGATGATCGCACAAGAATTATAATAAATATTAATATATATTTTTATTTTTAGCAGAAACATTTGTTTGGGCGCTCCATGCCACCCCGTGCCCTCCACCGTGGCGCCGCCACTGAAAATACAGGGGGTGTCAAAAAATGTTCCATGTGAAATATGATTTTATTGGTCATGATGAATATAAAAAATTGTTCGTGAAATACTAATAATCATGTACAGCAATCTGTAAGGTTACCAAAATATTTGTTTCTATCCATTTGGAGCTTCCGTTGTCAAATTATTGCAATTCTACTCGGGCATGTTCAAACTCAACTTTGGCATGTGTGACGAGAGCTCTTTTATCAGAATCGTCATTCAGTGTGTAGTATTGAACATAATCAATACAATCAATAATAATCTGCCTACTATGTTGATAGTTAGTTGAATTTGAACAGAAAAACATTTTCATCCATATTATCTAGGACATACCATAAAATATTTGCATAAAAAAAGTTGATCTGAGGACCCATGAATCACCACATGGTACGCCCTTAGAGGCAGAGACTGTTAAACAAAAATACATGGGATGTATTTTTGATTAATTTTCTAACTCATGGGACACCTTTTTTGTCACACCCCGTATGTGTAAATCATTATTATATTATTTATTTTTCAAATAATTGATTCTCTAAGCACCATTCACTCAATTGACATTAATACTAATAAGGCTATTGTATATTGATATATTGTAGACATTATTAAATATAGTAGATAAAATGATCAACCTTCGCGACTTCTTAGAATCTCTTAAATTTCCATGGATTAAAAGCTGTCTCCTGAAGACTTGCTTAACCACCCGAGTTAAGCAAGTAAGCAAAAGATTAATAAATGAAATAGATGATACCGTTAGAAACATATTACATTTTCTGAATTAACAAAAATCAGCCTCGGTACTGACATATTTAAATGGAATTGTGATTATAAGTCTCTAAATGAGGTTTGTGTATCAGATACAGAAGATGACACTATTTTATCGCAAACTTGTTGTATTATTTGTTGAATTACATAAACGGTTTGAAACACAAGCTACATTTTTACCAATTTAATCGATGTACATCAACGTTAGTTCGTTGCAGTTTGACTGATCAAATTTCTGTCAAACCAATTTGCCAAGCTTTCTGGGAAAGTAAATATCCAACCTAATTTGTTATGGACTACTACAGGGTGTCTAAAAAACTAACAACTACAACGCACCTTTAGGTGATAGTAACTTCCTCAATAAATGTAGGAATAGGACAATTCAAACGGCAAAATAAAGTCAAATTAGTTGGCTATAATTGAAAGAAAACCGCGATTACGTAAAAGTAGTCAAAGAACACTTCCTTCCAAGTTTGCTCATATTGAGTGATTCAGACGGCACAGACAAGAAACCAATCAATGCTTCCCTCAAGGATAACATTCATTAAGTTATACAATAATGTTTTATATCATATATATAATATAATGTAAAGCAGTTTACCAACCCACGGTGTTTACAATAGACAATATAACAATAAATATTAACAACCACCGGCGAATGTCCCAACGAAAAATAAGCAAGGACATTCACCGGCGGGGAATTGAACCCCGGTCTCCCGATCTCTAGACGGGCGCCTTAACCACTAGGCCACCGATACTTGCTGATAAACGGCAATTTGAATCAGTGGTAAGTGAATAAGCGACGGCCCAGACAACATACATATATTGGCCCTATATTGGCCCAATATTGGCAATATTGGCATTGGCATTATCTTGTTGACCAATATTGGGCCAATATTGGTTCCCCATTGGCAATATTGGTTCCCCATTGGCAATATTGGCATTGGCATTTTATTGGTCACCAATATTGGACCAATATTGGCTTTACATTGGCGCTCGTTTATTGGCATCATGTTGGCAACCAATATTGGACCAATATTGGTGACCAATTGAGTGCCATTGGCACTCTCTTGGTCACCAATATTGGACCAATATTGGTTTTACATTGGCGCTCGTCAATTGGCATCATGTTGGCAATCAATATTGGACCAATATTGGTGACCAATTGAGTGCCAATGCCATTGGCACTCTCTTGGTCACCAATATTGGACCAATATTGGTTTTACATTGGCACTCGTTAATTGGCATCATGTTGGCTACAAATATTGGACCAATATTGGTCCATTGCACACCCCCTATAAGAGGGGTTCGGAATTCCAAACTTTTCAGCTCAAATGATACCCTATAGAGGGGTTTGGAATTCCAGTCTTTCCCCTTCTCAGTACTCGTTAATGACGGAAATCCAGACGATTGTCAGTGTATATGTGACTCAAATCCTCGAAAATCCAGACTTTTTTGAACGATTAAGACTGGAAATCCGTACTTTTTGTAATGTCACTGTCGAAAATCCAGACATTTCTATCATTGGAAAATCACCCCTCTATAGGGGGTGTGCACCTATTTTCTGGAATAGCCCATTAGTATGAATCCAGCAAACACAAAACGTTTTCAAAACGTTTTAATTTGGGTTTTATTTGGTTTCGGTTTAAGGAAACGTTTTTAAAACGTTTTTAAAACGTCACAGTTTAAAAGCATGTTTTTTGATCAGTAATTGTTTATATCAAAACGTTATAAAAACGTCAAAATAACGTTGTCAAAATACTCACAATTGAAACGAAATCATAACGTTCATAGAACGTTATAACACAACCTATTTCAATTGAAACAACATACATATATTGGCACAATATTGGCCCAACATTGGCAATATTGGCATTGGCATTATCTTGTTGACCAATATTGGGCCAATATTGGGTTCCCATTGGCAATATTGGCATTGGTACTCTCTTGGTCACCAATATTGAACGAATATTGGTTGTACATTGGCACTTTTCAATTGGCATCATGTTGGCAACCAATATTGGACCAATATTGGTTTTACATTGGCGCTCTTCAATTGGCATCATGTTGGCAACCAATATTGGTCCAATAATGGGCGCAATATACCAGGGGCGGGAAATAACACCATTGATTTGATATTCAAATTATGACGTGGTCTAAAAAAGGCGGCCGCTGTTAAGAGTTATCGCTTCCCGGCCTTTTGGCTAGGATATTGTGCCTTGTCCTGTCCCTTGAAGATTTGTTCCCTTGTCCTAGGCTTGCCCTTGGCCAAATTGGTCCTGGCCACCTGGCTTCCTACCTAACATTTCTCCAAGATCGCCCAATATTGGCCCAATATTGGCCCTCATTGGCGAGTGCCAATATTGGGCCAAGCTTGGGCCAATGGCCAAATAATATTATGCCAATATTGTAAGCCAATATTGGGCCAATGAAAAATCAATATTGGGCCAATATTGTTATGTTATATTGGCCCAGTATTGGCCCAATATTGGCACTCATTGGCGAGTTCCAATATTGGCCCAGTATTGGCCCAATATTGGCACTCATTGGCGAGTGCCAATATTGGGCCAAGCTTGGGCCAATGGCCAAATAATATTATGCCAATATTGTAAGCCAATATTGGGCCAATGAAAAATCAATATTGGGCCAATATTGTTATGTTATCTGGGGGGGGGGGGGGGGGGGGGGGGGGGGTTACAATACACACAACACTATAACATGACACATTTGGCCAAACACGGTAGGGATCACAAACGTGATACAAGAGGAAACTGAATAAATCAAATCATACAATAATGTTTTATATCATATATACGAGGGTCATTCAATAAGTTCTACCTCCTACCTCATAACTTTATTATCATATGAGCCAGTCTTATCAAATATCATACGATTGTAGCTTGGAACCTCAGCTACAAATCCAATGTAAATTGATCTGAGTACTGGTTGTACTTTTCCGGACATGCAGTGAGAACCAAACCTCGATTTAGTGTGACGGAAACGGATGAAAAATAGCAAAATATCGCCGAAGTGCTTTTCTATTGGCCTATTGTAAGAGGCAAAACATACCTATCGGTCAATATTATAACCGTTCTAAATGTCAGATATCTCTTTAACAGACTTTAAACAATAAAGCTGACAGATTGGTTCGGAAAAAATATGCCCTCTAATTAGCCAGATCCAGGTCAAGACAACCATTAAGCTTACCCCTCCCCTAGAGAACCCTGTAAAAGTCATATTTGACTTTCATGATATCTAAGCGATCTTCAATATATCGAACTAAATGGAGGGATTTAAAGTCTGTCAAAGTGATAATTTTCTATAATTGACTACCTGATTGACTATTCTGAAGGTTGCACATACGTAAAACTCATAAAGTGACTATTATGGTCAAGAATTATTATTCGAGGCATCATTGTGGATAAGTTGTAACAACTAAAATTTGACTAATGGCAGTATTCGGGTATGCCAAAGGCATAGCAATACATTTGAGTTGATAGTACACTATTTGCAAGCCTACAAGAGTTAATATTGTTTACAATCTTATCTATACATGATAATACTGTAATATATTCAGATATCATTTATTAATTTCCATTTCCAGTATTTAAATCATGCTCTTATATCGAACCATACATTACGAAAAAATACCCGAAAACATGTGTATATTTTTAAGGTAATTTTCTGTGTCCGTTGTCCAAAATCTCTCTCTGGCTTTGACCGTGTCATTACAAAAGTAAAACAGATATAAATTATCAGTTACTACACATTTGTAGCTATGATTCGGAGCTATGATCATGACAAATGTCATGAGGTTGACATTAATATTAGCGATGTTATGAGGGAGGAGGTAGAACTTATTGAATGACCCTCGTATAATAATTATAATATAAAGCAGTTTACCAACCCACGGTGTTTACAATAGACAATATAACAACATATATTAACAACCACCGGCGAATGTCCCAACGAAAAATAAGCAAGGACATTCACCGGCGGGGAATTGAACCCCGGTCTCCCGATCTTGCTGGTACTTGCTGATAAACGACAATTTGAATCAGTGGTAAGTGAATAAGCGACGGGGTTTTACAATACACACAACACAATAACATACACATTTGGCCAAACACGGTAGGGATCACAAACGTGATACAAGAGGAAACTGAATAAATCAAATCATACAATAATGTTTTATATCATATTATATAATATAATATAAAGCAGTTTACCAACCCACGGTCTTTACAATAGACAATATAACAACAAATATTAACAACCACCGGCGAATGTCCCAACGAAAATTAAGCAAGGACATTCACCGGCGGGGAATTGAACCGGGAATTGAACCCCGGTCTCCCGATCAGGCCACCGATACTTGCTGATAAACGGCAATTTGAATCAGTGGTAAGTGAATAAGCGACGGGGTTTTACAATACACACAGCACAATAACATGACACATTTGGCCAAACACGGTAGGGATCACAAACGTGATACAAGAGGAAACTGAATAAATCAAATCATACAATAATGTTTTATATCATACAGGGTGTATCAGAAAGAACTGTACCGGGGCAATATGATTTATTACGATATGAATTCGATTGATATTGATCAAACCGTTTTCACATATACCTTGCGCAAACGCCCAGCTTTCATAAGAATTTTAAATTTCGAAAATCGGACATTTCTGATGGAAAATACAGACTTTCTGGTAAAGATGGTAGATTTCAATTTTGGTCGAAATTATGAATTTAAAAATCTGTGAAATTACTAACCCTACCTGAGATATCCATCCGTCCATAGGACAGGGCTTATTTTTGGTCGCCATATCTCAACTTTCACATCACTTGTATAACTTTTTATTATTTGCATACTTTTGTGGGTTAAATTTGGAGATAAATTTTGATTTTTAATCCGCAAATAAACCAGGATTTGTTCTGCTTGAGTGGTTTTAACTTTCCTTTCTTTGGCGGGAGTTTTGAATATTGCTTATGTGGTGTGGGCTACATTGTTTGAAACGTTGGGAAAGTGGTAGAGAGGATTGATTGAAATTGAAAATACGATTTTCATCGATTTTCGAGTATGTCTTGCCACACGAGAACAAAAAGAGATATCTCAATGAAATTAACATATAATATAGGAAACATGTTCACCTTTATATTGCAGGTGTTTAAATTTAAAACAATAATCATTTTGTATTTTTTATGTATTTTAGAAACACGGTACAGTTCTTTCTGATACACCCTGTATATATAATATAATATAAAGCAGTTTACCAACCAACGGTGTTTACAATAGACAATATAACAACAAATATTAACAACCACCGGCGAATGTCCCAACGAAAAATAAGCAAGGACATTCACCGGCGGTGATATTTGTTGTTATATTCAGGCCCGTAAGAAGGGGGGGGGGGCGATGGTGGCGATCGCCCCCCCTTTGAAAATCTTCCCCGGAAAATTTGTACACAGATGAAAAAAATTCGCGCGCTATGCGCGCATTTGTCTTCCCAAAATGCAATATTCTTTGCTACAAGCTTGTTTAGAGCCAAAATGTACCTCAATTGTGCAAAAAAATAGGTGCAAATTCGAAAATTTTCGCGCGCTACGCGCGCAGATTTCACTCACAAAAATCTTCCGGTGATTTTTTTGTTTGAAACCCCCCCTTTGAAAAAGTGTCTTACGGCCCTGATATTGTCTATTGTAAACACCGTGGGTTGGTAAACTGCTTTATATTATATTATATATATGATGTAAAACATTATTATATTCATTAACTTGTTTTTCGTATCATATATTTTTCTTTTATAAGCAATATGCCATCTATTAACAAAGATCAACTTAATGTTGCACATAAAAGTTGTAAAGGTTATTTTCATCACATTTTAAACTTGATATTTAGTAGGCCTATTGTTGAAGTTTACTATCGCCAATTTACACGATCCGTTCAATCTTTTTATCACAATTGAAACAAACGATAGTTATAGTCCGAACATGGACATATAAATGCATGGTCTGAATATTGTCAGTTATTGGCCAAGTTCAAGATAACCAATACCATTGCGCATACAAATCATCAAGGTTTTGTCGTCAACTTTTTATCTTATGAAAATTAAGGCTGAAATCATGTTTACTATTGCCAATTATATATAAAGCTCAAATTATTAACGCAATTGAAAACAAAATTAACGTTAATTTAGATTAAAAGAGTAATGGTAAATCTCTCTCCTTACAATGAGCTATATTGATTTTGTTTACTGGTTGTTATGAGTGTTACGATAGATTACTCAGTACTCTACAAAATGAATCAAATGCATTTATTAAAGTTTTTAACAGTGCTGGCTAATTGAAAAGAGAATGAGATGTAACGACTCGCGCAAATGAAAATCTGTATGATTAGCATGATTAGTGGGGTTTGTAGAGAACCTGTAATGCCATTATCGTTACAGATTTCACAAAATGTTCATTTTCGCTACATAGGTCAACATGGATATAATATTATGGAATTATAAAAACATTTTTACGCCCGAGTTTTCTTGCAGATGTTAATTTATAATAAAGCTTACAGAAAATGTCGACGAATATTTGTTTTGGTAATGTTTTGTACATTTTGGAACGATATAGAAAACGTATACTTCGATAAATAATCATTTATAAGAAACTCTTTATTTTCAAAATAGGTTTCAATCACTAAATTCTATTATTTGTGTATGTATAGTGCAAAACAATCTCAAAACGAAAAAAAATACTTTTATCTTTACGAAAGAGTCTGTAAACCTTTTAACGTACTCGGGTATTGCTCTTCCGATGCACGGGACCACCATTTATGCGTGACTTCCGAACCACGGGTTTTTTGCTGCCATTAGGAAATCATCACAATCACTTCGCTTCATTTACCTGGTGCCGACACGGCGCACAATGTATCAGCACTTTAGATTGTAATATCCCGGGGGGACTTAAGGAAGTTTTTTGTTGAAGTTTGTTGGTGCTGTAATTATTGAACCATGACTCAAATGTATATAAAAGTATACCTTTTTGGAAAGGAAATGGATCAGAGAATCCAAATTTGGCATTAATTTTGACCAAAAATGTTGATTTTTTGAGAAAATCACAAAAAAAAATCACTTTTTTGACCCAATTTTTTTGAACAAAGCTAACAAACATAAGTTTGAGTTAAAAATGCCCAAATCACTTGATGATGATGTTAAGACACTACTGGAGGGACGAATTTTTTTTTTAAAAATCTAATCCAATATTTTTTGAAATTTTGACAAAAAAGTGTAAAAAAAAATTAAAAATCAAATTTTTCACGTTTTTTGGCACTTTTTGGTCAAAATTTTCAAAAATATTAGATTAGGTTTAAAAAAAAAAAAAAATCGTCCCTTCATTAGTGTCTTAACATCATTATAAAGTGATTTGGCCATTTTTTACTGAAAATTATTTTTTGTTAGCTTTGTTCAAAAAAAATTGGGTCAAAAAAGTGAATTTTGTGATTTTCTCAAAAAATCTACTTTTTTGGTCAAAATTGACGCCAAATTTGGATTCTCTGATCCATTTCCTTTCCAAAAATGTATACTTTTATATACATTTGATGAATAGTTCAATAATTACAGCACTCACAAAATTCAAAAAATCAAATCAAAAACTTCCTTAAGTCCCCCCTTAACAGCTTCAAAATCTCGCTTGGGTCGACGAGGCAATTGAGACTAAGTACCTTGCCCAAGGATACAAACACGTTGGCCGTGGCGGGGCTAGAGCTCACAACATTTGTATCATGAATCTGCGTGCTATCCACTCAACTACACATGCTCTCATGTTTAGATCCTACAATGACGTTGGGCAATCTGCATACTGCTTTTAGTTTACTAGGAAAAGGTCCAATGACAACAAATTACAAAAAAATGGCTTGTCGAAATTTCAGAAGTATCACATTTTTAGATGTAAATGTCTTCATTTTTATGAAAATATATACGATTTAAAATGAAATATTAGAGTCAGACCATTATTCCTAAACATGTGTTAATTGACAGGTTTTAATTAACCCTGTTCAGTACATTTCTTTGTATAGTCATTTTGTTTAATAAATTCTCAAGACACAGAAAATGATTTACATGGTTGAGTAGGGTTAACATGGTTAACCAAAATTACCATTTTTTACCCAAGCATGTTTTTTTTTTGCATTTCTTTTCGTTTAAACCCATTTTTTACCCCAAAAGAAAAAAAGGTGGAGTCGATATGATGAATGTGTTCAATACCGATATAGCTTTGAAAATAATAAATGTTATATGAAATGAATTATATTGATTGTATTGGTTAGGGAGCACATCAAAACTCGACCGTCCGGTAGCCGCCGGTTCCGTGCAGTTCCGTGAGGTTGCAGCCGGTTTCTATTGTTCTAAACAATGATATGCGGACCAACCGGGCGGAACCGCTGGTTGCGCCGCGCGGTAGAGTTTTGATTTGCTCCCTTAAACATCGTGTTATTCCAAAGTGACGTATTACAAATATCATCCAGCTGTAAATCGTTTTGATCGCAATCTTAAACTTTGGAAAGGAATCTTCTTTCATATTTGTTTGCAATATATACTTAAGACCTCCCAACTTATTACAGTAATAATTTGGTATATCCTTCTGTCCTTCCACGGTGTACTTTCATCGCTGAGGAAACGCATCAAACCACTTTGTTCTCAAAGCTACGTCGGTATTGAACACATTTATCATATCGACTCCACCTTTTTTTCTTTTGGTGCCATCATTACACAGAACGTTTGATTTCATCCTTTCCAGATGAAATCATACACAATATTGTTTAAATCAAACAGAGTTTCACGTGTAACAGAAAGAATTGACATTAAATAAAATAAACATTTTATTTGTTTATCGTATACCATATTTGAATTTGGACAAGGGCTTCATTTTATTATTACTTTTTTTATTCAATGTTCTTAAATTGGGTATGTATTCAGCAAGAGTGTAAAGAAACGGATTGAGAACTGAGTTAATTGGCAGAAGCAAACCTATTATCCAGGCATATACCTCAGACGGTATGGTAATAACGTCAGTCTGTGCCAAAATACAGACTAAACAAAGGGATAGCCAGCAAAGAAAGTCGGTAAACACTAAGGCAAATGTTTTAATTGCTAACCGAACCTCCCTCCGATTATCTAAGTCTTTATTTCCGGTTGTCGATTGACGCACCAAAACAAATATCTTGACATAGCAATATGATACCACCAAAAAACAGAAAAAATTCAAAGCAATAAACACTATAATAGAAAACGTTGTAGCTAGTTCGTAACCGTCTATAATGCTGTATACACGTGGTATGGATTTAGAGATTTCGACCGTCCTAACCGTATCATCATCCCAATTAAAACTTCTATCCCGAAACAGCCCTACAGTTTTGTCACGCACCCAATAACTTTCAAATTCTGCTGAACTTCGTTTTTCAAATGTAACATCTGTTATCCTTTTAACACCAGTATGGATGGAGGTCACTGGACGTTTCCTCAGCGGAATTCCAATGCACACTTCAGACATCTCATAAACATTTGGAAACATTCCGGACATTCCAAGCGGAATCCCACTTAAGGACAATGCTAGCAACCAAAGTAGCAAAACAATTATTCTGGATAACGTAGTTCTTATATGAAGTTCGGGCCTAAAGGGGTATTCCATGGAGATGTATCTATCAATACTTATCAAAACAATGAAAAACACAGATGCTTCACATGACAAAACAGATAGAAAACCAGCAAATTTACACATTATTCCGGTTCTCCATTGTTCTGAAAATGAAGGAAAATAGTCCTCATAATATGCATCTGCAGCAGACATCATCAATAAGTTTACCCCCATGATGGAATCAGATATTGAAAGATGCATCATAAATAAGTTTTGTACCTTGTTAGATTGTTTAGCTACGGATCGTTGTATCATTACAAAGCAATTGCTTATAACTATGGTCACCCCGAGAGTCCACATGACTACTCTCAAAAATGAGCTTCGAAGCATGCGTTTACAAGTAAGATAATTTGACTTCGGATATTCAGATATACACGAAGAATCGGTAATAAAGCAACACGTAGCATATTCGTCAACGAAAATAGTACAATTTCGCAGTCCACTGAAAGACTTTTTCTCAACTAGGGAAAGTTGATTTTTCCTTAAATCAAGAATTGCTAAATTGACCTGGGTTAAGATAACTTCGGGGATGCTCTGAATTAAGTTAAATGATATGTTCAGTTTGCGCAACCCGGTTAAGCTACTTACAGTAATTGGTAAGGTATTTAGCTTATTATGCTGGAGTTCAAGATTTCTTAACGTATATAATTCATCGAAAGCCGTTTCACCAATCACTGATATCAAATTATAATTTAGATTAAGTTGAAATAAATCGTTTTGATTTTTGAACAGTCCATCTTCAATGAAAGTAAGATAATTGTTACTCAGATCAAGCAATTTTAAACCAGGTAAATTATCGAATACGGTACGTAACTTGATCAATTTGTTATTATGTAAGAGTAAAACATTTACCTTTGTAATTACAACAGGGGCTTTCGTTATGCTAGTTATATCATTATAACTAACGTCAAGTACTTGTAGCGTCGACTGACCGTTAAGTAATGGAAAACAAGTAAGCATATTCATTGTTAGATTTAAAAACACTAACCTAGGCAATATGTGGTGGTCCAGTGAAATATCAATAATCTGATTATAGCCCAAGTTAAGGATTATGAGTACCCCTAAGCTCTTAAACACATTACTGTTATTCAAAACGCGCAATTGGTTAAAACTTAGATCAAGTCTTTGTAATTGTGGTGTGTTGCAGAATATACTTGTCGGTAACACATTGATGCTGTTATTACGAAGCACAACTTCCTCTACAACATTGGCCTCTGCGTAGAGGCGAGCAGGGAGCTCATTCAGGTGGTTGCGGCTTAAAAATATAACCGACATTTCTACAAAACCGAAGAAATCATGTGGCAACGACGTTAAATAATTATCATTTAGATACAACAAGTTTACAGAGCTTATATGTTGAAAGAGATCATATGGCAATATTAAAAGTTCGTTATAGCTTAAATCAACTTTGTAGCAGTGAATAGGGGATGACGAAGTCAGATTTGCAAATGAAAAACTAGTAAGGTGATTATGACTTGCGGTGATCGTATTAATTTCATCGGAACGGAGTAATATAGGTGGAAGTGCATGCAAATTATTATTATCCAGGAAAAGTTTGATGAGCTTGCTAGTTCCATAGAAGAAATAGATAGGAAGTGAAACTAGACAGTTGTCAGTCAATATTAGATATTCTAATTTCCTCAAAGTCTGAAATTCTCTATTTAAGATTCTCAATGTATTGTAACTTAAGTCGAGTTTTATCAATTGTACTAGTGATGTGAATAAGCCCTCTGTTAACGATGATAAACGGTTCGAATCCAGGAAGAGATATTGCAAACGAATGAATGAATCGAAACAGGATGGTTCAATATAAGAAAGTTGGTTGTCTCCAAGATAAAGTTGTTTCAAATTCTCTAATCCATGACCGATTCCGTTAATTAAAGAAACAATGCTGTTGCCTAGAATAGTAAAAGTGTGTATTGAAGTAGATACGATTGCAGGGAACGATGACAAATCGTTGTTATCG
Source organism: Ophiura sarsii (assembly GCA_035610835.1). Classification (NCBI taxonomy): domain Eukaryota; kingdom Metazoa; phylum Echinodermata; class Ophiuroidea; order Amphilepidida; family Ophiuridae; genus Ophiura; species Ophiura sarsii. Next base: position 41,015,520 of record CM069441.1, read on the forward strand.
ATTTCAAAGGTTACAATCTTTCTAAGAGAGGCAAACGTGTTATTGTGTAATTCAGTTATGTAATTACTTGAAAGAGTAAGGGTTCTGAGGTTTATCATTGAATCAAACATACTTTGAGGTATTCTGGTTAATTCGTTATCACCGAGATTTAATATCGTTAATTTATCCAATGTCAAGTTTTTCATAAACGGGATTAATACCTCGATATGATTTCCAAAACAATTAATTTGCGATACATTAGGGGATGACGTAAACCATTCTAATGAAAACGACAATAGATAATTGTCGATCATAGAGAAATTTTCTAAACTGACTAATTCAACCACAGCCCTTTTACTCAGGGAGGAAATGCGGTTTTCCCCTAGTACAAGTATTTTTAATTTACCCATGGACTCAAACAGCATTGGGGATATTGAGGAGGAAATACCGTTCGAATAAAGCGTAATAAATTCTAGATTTGTTTGGTACAGAAAAATATGATGTGGTAATACAGCGATGTAATTATGATTAAGTTGGAGCCACTCAAGTTTAATTAAATTGTAGAAAATTTTGGATGGTAACACATTAATATTATTATAGCCCAAATCAAGGGAGATTAACTCAAGAAGAGATCTAAAAACATCGCAGGGTAAGCTAATGAGATTGTTACGAGCTATCGATAGTTCCTGCAAGTTGTACAATGATTGAAAAACTTTATTTCCCGTTTCTAATTGCCTTAATTGATTGGTGGCTAACTTAAGATTTGTTAAATTCACTAGTGATTCAAATACATTCATAGGTAACCAAGATATATAGTTCAACGTCAAACTGAGGTCAACCAGATACCTAAGTGATTTAAAGATACGTTCGGGTAAGATTGACAATTTATTTCGACTCAAATCAAGCCTGATCAAGTTATGCTGGGATTGAAATGTCTGCTCTGGCAAAAAAGCCAATCTATTGTGACTTATGTCGAGAATTTTAAGTTGTATTAAGTTTACAATTGTGGACAAACTAACAAATCCATTGTTGTATAGTTTGAGTTCTTCCAGTTCTAATAGGGGATCAAAAACTGTCATAGATAGTTTCCGGATGTTATTCTTCTCCAAAGAAAGATATTTTAATGCGTATAAATCTGTAAAAATATTGGCAGGTAAATCCCTCAACCTGTTTTCATTAAGGTTCAACCGTGATAAATTGTACATTCCTAAGAATGCAGTATGTGACATAGTGTTGATCATATTTTTTACCAAAGAAAGGGATTGCATACCCGGTTCATAAATGATAAGACTTGCATTCCTAAAGCCATCCATGCAATTCATAACCCACTCTCTGTATCCAATGTGACATTTGCAACTTGTATTACATGGCAAGGTGAATTTATACCAATTAATATTACCTATATTCGGCAACCCTCTTTTAATGTCATCATACCTCGTGACATTGCAATACGAATGCTGTTGGGGTATTATGGGTATATTGCGCTGACGACTACAGGAACTGTCTGGGCGCTCGTTTCCTACAAATTGTGATAATTCCATATTTACCGCAATATTTTCGAAGTGAAGTGTAAAATTAGACCCACGAAGTTCTGCATGGCATGGTATCGTGTCGTTTCTAGATGAGATCAAGAAGAAGTTTCCAGAACACGTTTCCATAGCTGGAGTCACATTTTCAACATAGAGATAACTTGACGTAGATTTTTCGAAAATGTCAGTAATTTGTATTTGTATAGAATTTACAGAGACTTGTAATTTGCAATAGTCGACCGCAGTCATATTCAGTTGAAGCGGAACGTCAGATGGCCTGACAATCTGAAATCCACTTTCACATGAGTCCATGGACAGATCATCGTCGTAACCAGAGTATGACAATGGTGTCGAGCCGCAACAATTGCCCAAAGTGAAAAGAATAAATGAAATGGCGAGAATTAGTACCACCGTCATGGTGAGATACCGTAGTGTAAGTCTATTCTGTGATGATGTTGAGTATTGCTTATACAAGTCAATTCCAAATCTAGATGATCTACATTTTAACATTAACATTTACAGGGAAAATTCAAGTAGAATGTTCATGATTATGATAATGAAATCTTTATATTACATGTATAGTGTTACCATGGTTACTCATCGGAGTATGTAGTTGTCATTATGTGTATCGGTTTATTCAAACGTTCCTCGTTTTCTCTTGTGAAAAACACAACGTAATGAATGCAATCACTCCTCGGTCTCTGCATGCAGTCTACTTATAATTCTCTATGCTCTCTAATTCAAATTACTACACGTAGAAGCAAATTCGCCGTCAACCACAAATCTGCCAAGTTAAAAAAAATATATATACGAGAGTCATTCAATAAATTCGACCTTATACCTCATAACTTTGCTAACATATTGACTTTTTTAACAAGTCCCGATACCCTCTAGTCTACTTGGTATACCGTGTGCAATTTCACTGTCACACAACCGAACAACACCCTCTGATACTTCGCCATGCCAAAAACCGCTCCCATCCGAGAACCGCCCAAAACACGGTCTACTGACATTCAATCTACCACAGAACTGCGCTTTAAGCACCCTATAGGGACGATGCTTTTGATGCATAATTCACGTCATGATAGCATCGCACCCCTTCATAACGCGCTAATATTAAATTTGACGCCTGTACATTTAATTTAGAAACATGCGAAGATGATAATTCTGTAGCTGTGTACGAGTTTATAGTTTATCGTAAAAACGATCAAATTATCTGTCCCTGTTCGGACGTATAAAGGCTTTTTACTACGCGATATTGAAAGATAGGAAATAGTGGGGAAATAGTTTCAGTTTCAGTTTCAGTTTCAGTTTATTTTACCAACATCACATAATATTATACAAGTCAAAAGCAATGGCGGGAAAACCAAAAAGAGCAGAGCTCGATAATTATGGTCACCCAATAGTTGTGTTACAGGAATACATAAATATAGTTATACCTTAAGTTTACTATCAACATGACGGGGACAAACAAAGGACAGGACAGGATTTGTGCAAGACAGAACCGGGCAGGACATGTGAAGACAAACACAAACGTTGGCAGAGATGATGGCAATTAGCTAAATTACAATAATAATTTATCATGAAAAATAGGTAATACGTACTATACAATAAAACAAAGGAATTACTTATAATTTGATAAAAGAAAGCATTTATAATTAGTCTTGAATATGTTGATAGATTTTGCATTCCTGAAGTCATCAGTAACATTATTCCAATGCAAAGGGCCTTTTCTTCTGACTGTATTTCTTGCTAAGTCATATTTGAAATTATGCGGACGAAATACGGGTAGGGTAATTGTGAATAGTCACATATGCGGAAATGTAGCTATATCTCTTAGGAAAATATTTTGGGCAAGGACTAATGTCAAGACTTACTCCTAAAGCTACAATTTTGGCCCGAACGGCGGCTATCCAGTGCTAGAAAATCGCCATTTTGAATTATCTCAAAATTCGAGGAAGACGGTAAAATAAAAATATTCATATACTTTGTATTTATCAATTTACTCATTTATTATTATTATTATTCATGGTATAGTTTATTGTCATCGCAGCCATCCGGCTGAATTGGCACAATATTACAAATTACAAGATACACAAAATACATTAAAATGCAAGGTATACAATAATAGACTTTAAAAACAATTGTGAGATAGGCTTTTACGACGGGTATTCATAATATAAGTTAAAAGTTTAACGGGTTCGCCGTCGGACGAGTTTTAATCTGTCAAGCTTTCGTCAGGATTAGCTCTGACTTCTTCAGGACCAAATTATTATAATATTAAACAAAACATAGAGATTGCCACTTCTCTTGTTATCATCATTTGGGCTGCCCCTTGCCCGATGATTTGAGAGTAGGTGCCCTTTCCTACTCGTGAAAGAATTGGTGGCTCTGAAAAACAATAATATCATAAAACCATCGAGGTTTGTCTGCCGGTCTGAAATCTTTGTCAATAGTTGAACGAAAAGTGAAAACCATGATTATACAGGGTGAGTCAAAATAGTCCGGTCCCGTTTTCAAAAAATCAAGAAAAATACTTCTTGTACAAAATTGGTAATTGTTTTCATTGTTTATGAGAGTAGACATACTTCTTCATACCTGGTGATGTTTTCAAGACAATATCATATTCCACGCCAGATTTACAACATTTTTACAAAAAGACGCGTAATCCAAAGTGTTCCAAGTTTGGTGGTGGATGTTAATTCTACTGTAATATTAGTTATTCATACAACACAACACACTGTGTAACTGTTGCAATTTATACCAAAATATCATGTTTTTGTTGTTGAATCTCTGATAAATTGAACGACATTGTATGCAAAGTATTTAAATATATTATAATATAACTCAGTATTGCACAAATATATTCATAAAAATGGACTATGCACTTTGCCTGGTAAGTTGCCAAATCACAAACTGTTTAAAGATATAAGATCTGTTTTCTCTCAGACTTCTCTCATATCAATTCGATTAAAATAACAAGTTTCAAAATATTTTGGTCAACATTTTGTTAAAACTCAATAATGTTTGTTATAGGCTATCTCTGATTGCACGAAAACTATTGAAAACATAACCGCAAAGACAATAGAATCTCTTTTCCTATTGTAATTGCTGTGAATACCAACACGCCTTCGATTGACTTATTCAAAAGGCGCGCGTTAAACGTTAACATCCATAGGGATCCCTTAGATAAGTTGGAACAGATTTTATTTCACAGAATTTAGATAAATTATCATATCTCCCGTTTCGAATAACAAATGTTAATGAAATAAAATTTAGGTTATAGCTAGTAATGCCACCTTGCTAGGCAAGTCATTAAATATATTCATTTTAAAATTTTAACTGGTTTAAAAAATCGGTGAAATCGGGACCGGACTATTTTGACTCACCCTGTAGGGTGTTGGTTTGCCGGGGATTCGTTCGTGCAAAAAATGCCAAAAACGAATCGGTTAATCGGCTGAGCGAAGTTTGTGATCCGCCTGCAATCTTTGCCATTTGTAGGGAAATTGGTGTGGATGTGAAAGACACAGGGCTGGATTTATCATTGGGCCAGATGAGCCCGGGCTCCCAAAATTAGCAAATAAATAAGATAAAATAAATTACTAACACTTAACACTGACAAAATTAGGAAAGTTCATTTTCCCCCAAAATGATAATTTCAGAAGCTCGTTCAAACCAAACTGTACCTCAATATGAACAAATTAGTGTAAAATTGTCAGTTTAGTTACCTTGCTTTTGTCAGCAAATTGGCAATTTTCGGGGAACCCTACTTCCAAATCCTGGGTACACCACTGGTGTCCCCTATAGAAGTTATCGCTCTTTAGCAATTTGAAAACCCCATATTGTATAAGTATTAAATATTGGCTAATTCAACTAGAGACAAAACGTACGTATCCGTCAAGTACATATAACCATTCAAGTATTTGAGATAAACCTAACACAAACAGTTACTGATCTGGCGGTTTTATGTTAGTTTTCCAAATTAAGAATATGTCACGAAAATCTGAGATAAAGATTAAGTTGGCAAATTTCTTCCATGTAATTTGACTCTTCGTTCATAAAAATTGGTTGGATACTTTTAACGTAGTGATGTTTCAAGTACCACACCTGTCATGTTGAACAAACAAACAAACAAACACAACAAACAAGATATGAAATAACAAGCAAACAAACAAACAATTTTCAGTTGAAACTTACCGTTACCGGTTAAGAAGTTTAAACATATTAAAAAACAGATAGGCCTACAAAAATACGCTGATCTCCGAATAATTCTGTGCTGCAAATGTACAATATACACGTTGTGATATAACACTAGCATTGACGCATTGAAAAAACACGCCGTGCTTAAAAGTGCGAAATTGAATCTATATTACAAATATCTTTTAAATCGATATCTGCATAAAAACAAACAAACAAGCATTTTCTTTTAATAGAGATATTTTTTCATAGTCTTATTTCAGCTCTTTATATAAGTTTCTAACACAGACTATAATAATTTGCATGTAAAGCCTGCCATAATTATAATATGTGATGTGTAAGAGACGATGACGCAACGATTATTATTATTATGGGCAATTTGTTTTGAATTGAGTAAATTGCTATCATCAACAAGATCAATAAGCACAGCACTTTAAATAGAAAAATTGTATACAATATATTGAGTTACAAAACAAAATACTTTGACTTTTAAATTCGATCTTTATTAAAATCACTAACCTTAACCGTTAATAAAGTACAAACGCGGCAAGGATTCGCTTATTTTGATGCATTTGCTAAAAGCTATTGATTGTTGTTGTAATACAATCATTTCTGTTCCCCATAAAACAATGGCATATAATATCGACTGCAGAGCGTGCACGAACAAACAACCATTAGGCTAAATTCTTGCCATCTTAAGAATTTGCAATTTACCCTGACACTTTAATCTTATTTGAGCGTGTTTTGAACATTTTGGATTAGGAAAAGAGAGAAATCGACCTCATCGTAAGCCGTCCCGGAGGATTGTGACCTATATATTAAGTAGGGCACAATCACGGGAACCGATCCCAAGCAAGTAGGGAGGGACCCGTATGGATGTAAAGGCCGACCTATTGTCACGAAGGAGCCAAGCGGAAAAGAACCCGCGAACGGGGAAATGAACTGACAACATGTTTAAATTGTCATCAATTAGTTCTAATTTAAAGACGATGATAATGCGTCATATTGTTTCAATGTTTAGTGTATCAAATATTTAGAATTATTTTGTATCTTTTGTTGGATGGAACCTTGAATTGTAAAACAGATCCGAGTCATTTTACTCACTTTGAATTGTGTCCATTGACTCACTTGAATTGTAAAACACTGATCCGAGTCATTTGACCCACTTTGAGTTTAAAGTGTGTCCATTGATTCACTTGAATTGTTAAACGGGTCACCACACGGACAAAAATGAATACCCACCTAAGTGAGTAATGTGAACCACATAGACAGGTCAATTGACCTATTTGAATAGGTTACTTGAATCATTTGAACTTTCAGTGGGTAATGTGACTCACACAAATTGGTCAATCAATTACCAATGACCTACTTTCAAACCATTCTGGGCGATGCAGCAGAGCCACATACATCACTTCCTCCCGGTAGTGAACCGGTAACTTGTAATGGGAATTCTAGGCGATGCAGCAGAGCTACATACGCTATTCCCGTTCGGTAGTGAATCTGTAATTTATTTTAACATGTTATTAAACTATAGGCTTATACATAATATCTGACATCTCTTATCAATGGTGTTTTTACTGTGAACGTTGGCCAAACGTAGTATTGCTATCTGGGTATGAAGGTATAAATAGTCCATATTATATAATACATAAACATATTTATGTGATTCTTTTGGTGCAAAATAGATCACATGACAAGAACTATTCAGTATATGTCCATGTCGTGAATTTTTTGGCTATAAAAATCGACTATTCAATATTCATCGCTAGTGACGTCGCTATAACACCGTTGAAATGATATTCATAAACAAATATATGTCAAACAAGGATGGCAATTTTAAACTATTTGTCAGTGTATTCCGTTTTGGATGCCAAGACAGAATAAATCTAATACGCGGATTTAGGGTTTCCCTAGTGTTGGGCGGTATCGCGTCGATGTTGGTACGCCCTACTTCTGGTTTGACGCTATCGTGTGGGATTGCATTGAAATACGCTGATAACCAGCTAATAACGCTGATGAAAACAAACAAAACTACGCCGTATTCGATAGTTTTAACGAAAAAGAATAATTGTTTTACATTAGTTAACAGTTTACCTCCATATTTTAGGACTTCAAACTCGCAATAGGCTTGCACGTTGCCAGAAAAAGACCGACATTTTGCCGTGCCCAATAGCTCTAAATATGCGTATTAGGCCATACTAGTCTGGCGTAGTTTGCAACCAAGAGTTATTATAGTATTAGCTCCTTGGTTTGGCCGTGTTTGCGGTAACTTTGTTTAGGCCTAGGATAGGCTAGAGAGCCAATCAAATCTGCTTATTTGATTTAAAAGGCCGAAATTCGGAGGAAAAGACAGTTTGAAAAATGGGGTTTGGTTCGGGTCAACATTTTTTTCACACGGTCAAAACAAATCGCACAGTCCAAAAACAGTCAACAACTAATGCCCAATCTTCCGGGTTTTCATAAGTTCTTTATAACATTTTTATTTATTTAGCCGACTGCTGCATACATTTGTCGACTCCATGTACAGATTTGCCGACTATTTGACTATTTGGGTCACACCACCCCACACACACACACCCCGGCGCGGATCCAATAAATGAAATTGATAATGTACCATCCAAGCGGTGCTGCATCCGAACCATGCTCGGACAGGGGGTGTCTGAGAGGGTGAGGAGGCGCGCTCAGAAGTAGAAAAAAAACTCATTTGGTAATGTAATAGATGGGTTAAAAGCTTGAACAGGGGGGTGTCTGATGGGAATGTGCCCCCCTCAGAATTGGATTTTTTTTCAATTTTGGAACTCATTTGGTGCGATCTGGTGTATACTTTTGACCATTTTATCGAAAAGCCACCTCTTCATTTTAATAAATATATTGTTTTTTATCAATGCACCAATGCACGAAAGAAGTTGAGCATATTATACTGATATATTCTTGATTTAAGTAATAGATGGGTTAAAAGCTCGAACAGGGGGGGGGGGGGGGGGGGGGTCTGAGGGGGATGTGCCCTCCTCATTTGGTGCGCGCGATCTGGTGTATACTTTTTGATCAACATTTTATCGAAAAGCCACCTATTCATTTCCAATCAATATTTTGTTTTTAGCATATTTTCCTGATTTAGTATAGATTGTTTAAAGCTCGAAAAGGGGGTGTCTGAGGTGTGATGTGCCCCCTTTAGAATTGGATTTTTTCTTCTTCAATTTTCGAACCCATTTGGTGTGTACTTTTGACTAATATTTTATTGAAAAGCAATCACTTTATTTCCGATCAATTTTGGCTTTTTTGCTTGTTCGCCAAGGCGAACTAGCATATATAGGCTTGGAATTGGTACGCGTTATGTATGGCTCCGTTCCGAGTGTCCACTTTGCACAGAAAACCTAATTGGTGTCACTGGTATAATATGCCAAACGATACTTTCATACGCTCATAATTGATGGACGAGAAGTGTGCCATCCGTGTCGATGGTTTTGATTGGACGAGAGATTGATATATCATCGCCAGTGAATATTAACATGATTAAACTGGGTAGGCGTTGTAACTGGTACTTATACCGAACATTGTATGGGCGGCCAATGGGGTTAAATATATTGAATATATACTTGGAATTTGTTAGAGATTTATAAATGATAACTTTTTTATAATGAATATTAATAAGTAATATGAATATCCATGATTAATTTGGGATCCTCTTGAATCATCTCGGTTATCTCGGTCAGTGGCGTAACAGCCGGGGGGGGGGGGGGGGGGTAGGGGGGTCGCACAGTGCCCCCCTGAAGGTGCTCAGCAGGAAATTCAAACCTACCCACCAGGAAAAATGGAGGGGAAGGGAAAGAAAAGAGAGAGAGAAAGGAAAAAGAAAAAGGAAAAGGAGAAAAAAAGGGGAAAGAAATAAAAGAAGAAAGGGAAAGAAAGAAAGAAAATTTCGCCGTACAAAAAACACAACAGTCAACACATTGTTGACTGTTGTGTTTTTTGTACTGCGAAATTTTGTTACTGTGCGAAATTTTGTGACCGTGCGAAATTTGTGACCTTGCGTAATTTTGTGACCGTGCGAAATTTTGTGACCGTGCGAAAGTGTTTTGACCCCTCCCCCCCCCCCCCCCCCCACACACACCTACGTGAAATTCACGAGGTGACTTTTAAAAATTCCGGGACGGAATTATTCTAACCATAATTTTTTGGGCTGTGCCCCCCCCCCCCCCCCCCCCCCCCCCCTGACAACCAACCTCTGTTACGCCACTGATCTCGGTTCAACCTGGACCATTTCAGTTCAATCCGGATCATTCATATTCATGTTAATTATAATTCATTATTGCAAATTAGTAGTCATTACAAAATTATAATTTATCTTTTTTTACCCCGATTTTAGACTATATTCAATCAATTTAACCTCATTGGCCTATACAATGTTCGGTATAAGTACCAGTTACAACGCCTACCTAATAGGCTAGCTGTGTCATCGTATTGAACTTTTCGTGAAATTTTGAAGTGGATTTGCGTGATAGATCGCAGTTGTCTTCTTCATTACCTATAGATTAAAGGGCCGTGTACTACATTTTTATTACACTTTTAAAAACAGCTCATAATCTTAGATCAAGTTGAGACTCGATTTGACTCATACGGTGAATTTTGGAGTTTAATTTTTGGTAGACGGAAGGTTTATTTCGTATGCTTTCCGCCATATGAAAAATACGTTGATTTTCGTCTTATATAGGAAATGTATATTACGTAATGTTTTGAGAAATTGTTTTCCAATTGATCCATCAGAGAGTTATCTCTAGAACAGGTCTGCAACTGATTTTTGTCTGCATTATTATTTTTGAGTGATTTTTGGCCAGTTTCAGTTTAACCAATGAATGAATTTGTAGTAAGCTTACTTACCATTTTAAGCTTACAACTTCTGACTTGATATTTCTAATCCGAGATTTTAACCACCCATAATCATGTTGATGGTGCTAGGGCATCTAGTACAACAAATGTCTTTTGATCACAAATCTGTTACTGATTATAGGTAGCTCAAATTCGTATCATAAAAAGCAAATAAAGCCCGGTTTAATAAAGGCACATTATATGATATTTGCCTATTTTTTCGGAATTGGTTGAAAAAAAACCACATTTTTCCTTGAGATTTCTACACGAATGTCATTTATGTTCTCAAATTGGTTGCGGATTGACCGTGCAGTGATACTGATATATGATACCTACGTAGCTCAAACTGTGATATCGTCCTTTAAAAAGTAAATCAGGGCACATTATATGAAGATACTTTAGCATATGGCTAGTTTGTCCACAATTGAATTGGTCGGTAAAAAAACTGTTTTTCCTTGCGATTTCATAGGGAATGTCATTTATGACATCAAATTGGTTGCAGATTGACCGATCAGTGACACAGATATTATACGTAACTCAAAATGTGATATCGTATCCTAAAAAGCAAATCAGGGCACATATGATAGT
>CM069441.1:41026778-41211899 GCA_035610835.1 Ophiura sarsii
CTGAACTGAACTGCAGATTCTTTCAAGATATTCATGGAAAAATCGTCACTTTTTTATCACCACCCCCCCCCCCCCCCCCCCCCACCACTCCCGTGTAAGTTATCTTGATAATATTAACAAAGATCAGTTTGAGTTCATTTTTTTCTTTTCAATAATAAAATCATAACTAAATAATGGATCTGTCTAGCCTTTACGCATCCATTCCTACTGAGCCTAAGCAAACTTTGCTGTAGTAGAGAAGCGTCATACAGCATTCAACTGAAGTATTAACCCCCTGGGGTCTACCTTTCTATCTTATAGTGGTTCTGATTGGTTTATTACAATATGTACTCATATGAATAGCCAATTCAAATACAGCTTGTAAAATGTTTCACTACCATCTTTATCAGGGATACAATTATTCTAACAATGTCTCTCATTGGTGCAATAAATGATGTATCCATCTTTTTAACCAATCAGCCGGTAGTTCTCAGGGAGTTAAGAAACAGTATCTGAGCCATCATGGGGAATGCAATGATATGGAAGTGGTATCTCAATAAACCAATATATATGCAGAGGTCATCTGACTTAATATCACTGAGTCATTTCCACTATTTTCACTATGGGTAATGGCGAGATGAGAATGTCATATAATCTGTCTTAACCTTAAACCCCTGGATAATTAAAATACTACTACAATGCTTTGTGAGTCCCATGTCCTAAATCTCATTGTTGAATCATCCAAAAAAGTTTTAGACATTTTTTTCAATTGCCATGTTCTCTGGGGTCTCTTGATACGTTCATACTGCATTGTATATCAATATAAAGCTGATGTGTTCATCTTTCAAATGATACCAAATTTGTAGCAATTACTTGTTTCAGTGCTCAGCTACTGTAAAAGTGGAAATGTTTGCGCTACATTTATTTTCGCGCTTTTCGCGCTCAAATCAGCAAGCGCGAAAATTAAAACGCGCGAATATATTAATTTTGTATGTAGGTCTATGCATGGAAGCTCAAAATCGCGAAAATAAAAACAAGCAAAATTGTTCAAAACGTGCAATGCGCGAAGATTTACATGCGCGAACATTTTCACTTTTACAGTACTTGTTGAGAATACGGGGAGGTCTCATCAGAGGGGGCAAAATCGCCACATTAGGTTTTCATAAATGTCTAACAAAATATGAACGCATCATGAGACATAAACAATTTTGCAGTAAAAAAACCTGAACTTTTTTGAGGGGTCTATATATGACCAAACAAAATTATAGTTTCAAAGAGTATGACTTATGGCCTGGTGGATATAAGCAGGGAATCCAATGACAGCGATACTGTTTGGTCCTAAGCGCAAACAGGGCTGATCTTATATGCCTCTGACCCCCCCCCCCCCCCCCCCCCCCCCCCCCCCCCCCCCCCCCCCCACTTCATTGGCCCACTTGGGGATGTTAAAAAAGATGGTATATAAAAGATATGAAACTAGTTTTTGTTTAAAACACCCTTGGTGGGGTTTTTTTATTAACAGCACTGTGTTAGGTAAAACGTCAGCAGTCTCAAGACCCTAGCCCACTATGATACAATGATTCCCTTATTAATTTGAAATAAGTTACCGATTTCGATTAATCTTACTGGTCTTACCTTTATGTAGTTAACCATAATGAAGACAGCAGGCACATGGAAAACAAAAAGAGAAGAAAAACAAAAATATAATTAAAACTTGGTATATCACTAAATGCTCTCACCATTATTTGCAATTGCTTAGTGGTATATACTGAATAAAATACCCCAAACCAGTAACACTTGCCACAGGAAATTGGTTATCAATGTACTCTGCTATCATCGGTACACTTCCAACTAACAAATTCAATTGAATTTATAAATTAGCAATATTTTTAACATTCATCATCAAAATATCAACAAGTGCAGTAAATGTGTATTCATTGTACTTTACTATCTTCAGTAGATAGCAACTTGCTATGTTGTAACACACATAACCATATTGATTAGGATAGTAATGAATGTATACTAATTGTACTCTGATATCTTCAGTAGATAGCAACTTGCTATGTTAAAACACATCATTATCGCCATATTGATTAGGATAGCAATACATGTATACTCCTTATACTCTACTATCTTCAGTAGTAGCAACTTGCTATGTTAAAACACACATCATATTGATTAGGATAGCAATACATGTATACTAATTGTGCTCTACTATCTTCAGTAGATAGCAACTTGCTATGTTGTAACACATATCACCATATTGATTAGGATAGCAATACATGTATACTAATTGTACTCTACTATCTTCAGAAGATATCAACTTGCTATGTTGTAACACATATCACCATATTGATTAGGATAGCAATATATGTATACTAATTGTACTCTACTATCTTCAGTAGATAGCAACTTGCTATGTTGTAACACATATCACCATATTGATTGAGATAGTAGAATACAATAAGTATACATGTATTGCTATCTTCAGTAGATAGCAAATTGCTATGTTGTAACACATATCACTATATTGATTAGGATAGCAATACATGTATACTAATTGTACTCTACTATCTTCAGTAGATAGCAATGCTGAACATTTATATATTAAGCAATAGTTTTTAAGATATAGGAATTGGATATTCACACAATTGTTGTGCAGATTAGCATAACCCCTTTCCATATTCGCACATGGCTTTTAGGCTGTCCTTTTCGTCTTTAATATATAAGTGTGTGTGTGCCCCTGGCCTACCAAAGAATAGGTGGCTATAACAAGTGCTATTCCAATGGTCTGACCACCCCTTGACCAATGAAAAGAGCTGTTAAGAGTAGGTTGCCAGCTTGACAACTAAGAATACTTGCTCTGAAATTGAGCCTCTATTTCAAATGGTTCTACGTCAACAACTTTCGAAAATGTCAAGATTATTGTCCCAAATCAGTTGATATCTTCATCTGTTTGTCAGTCAAAATATTGACATAGAAATAAAAGCCTCTTCAAAACATCTCAAATGCAAAAATGGGTAATTAAGCTGCTGTATGAAATATTCAATACTGTAAATGAGGACATTTTCGCGCTTCATTAATGTTCACGCTTTTTGCGCTCCAAGCAGCTACTGCGAAAATACAAACACTCGAACATATTTGTTTGGTGTATAAGTCTATGTAATGAACTTTCAAATCACACATTTTAAAACAAGCGAAATAGATGAAAATCTGCTAAGCGTGGAAATTTAATCACGCCAAAATTACCACTTATACAGTAAGTCCATTTAGTTTTAGTAGTGGAAACTACAAAATGTCATCAAAATGATCAACTCAAAGCAGCTATTAGTGAAGTGCTTATTTTTTTAAAATTAAATTTAGTCTTTGAGCAAATATCCTCAAATAGGTGTCCAATATGGAATAAATCACAAGGCAGCAATTACTGGTCAGTCAATTTTTAATTGTAAAGCGATAGCTGCCTTATGGAATATGTTGCTTGTTATTACAACCTGTTATCTGTACGTAGTACTACCGTCCACTAAATGACATTTATAAGTTTGTTTGTTCCGCCGTGATTGGTTATATAAACATTCAAAATCAGGATATCAGGCGTGGGTGGTGTAAGCAATGTCAATCTATCATTCAAGTGTATAAGGGGGAGGATTACACAAGTTGATAAAGCTGCCGCATACAATATCAACAACAAAAACTGTTAAAAAGGAAAGTTTTGAGTAATTAATTGTCCGCATGTTGCTGATTTTGAACCACTTAGCATGTTTTAATTTCATTATGCAGATTTGGATCCAAAATAACTATATTTGCACTTTTTTCGTGCATGGCAGCTGTTTAACGCACATAAAGCGTGAAAATATAATATAGACGAAATGTTTACATTTACAATACTGTTATAGTGGGGTTTTTTTGTGCATAAATTGGTTGCGTTCAACCAAATTTCAAAACTTTTGTTCGTTAATAAAATTGTGATTTTTTTCCCCCTTATTTGACTATACTTAGATACTAAGAAACATATTTGTTTACTTAACTTTATTAGTGATTATGGCATCGCAAACATTTTTATAGTACCATAATGAGATTGAATTCCTGCAGTTTAACAAAGCCATACAGTTCAATATTAAAATTGTCAGCCAATTATTATAAATCATACTTCCTTTTTTTTAGCCTGATAAAGCCAAAGCTATTTTTTCTCCTTTTTGTGTTTTCGGATGCGCTGTGAGTTCAAATTTGACACGAGGCAACTCTACCTTTAAACGCTCCTTCAATAACATATTTGCAATATCCACCCACCCATCCGGTCAGTGACCATACAACCACTTGGCACTATTGAACGATGAGCCGCTTACAAATCGGGAGTATAACTAGTTCAATATCTCATCGATGTTATAATATGCATTTACCCTGCTCAGTATTAGAGCCTCACGTTTACCAATGGATAAGCTGACAATAACATGTGCCTTGCATACCAGATTGTAACATTGATTCTAATAGGCAGGTTACACAAAATATAGGTCTCTGTCTATAATTCTGACCCTATTAGGTTTCCAAACAAAATGGAGGTCTCGAAGTGGCAGGGGTTTAATTCTATTGCTCATGTTGGAGTGAAACCAATCTATGTCCTACGACCCCTGTAATATAATCATCCCCTTTGAAGATGGAAAAACATTTGCTGATATGCACACACAGAATTACTGTTTGAAAATGTTTTAATAAAAAACAAAATTCCATTAGGATTCATATGGGATCATTTTTGGGCAAAACTTGCATAAGTCAGCGCTCAGTATGTTTGAAGCTAAATTGAACAAATGTGATATCAATTTGGTCATCACACACAGGTATCAAAATGACGGATGAGTGTATGAACACTCCCCCCCCCCCCCCCCCCCCCGGATCACAGGTGAAAGTTACTCCCCAATATATCCCCCCCCCCCCCCCCCCCAGTTCCAAATATGAGGGCAATGTATTCTACCATACTACAGACCCCAGGATTTACACCCATGAAATTCGATCCTAATTTCATTACAAATTGTTTCATCCAAAACATGCATGGTTCAAGGTAGATACTGCCCTGACTTGACAACCGGAAACACACTACCTGGGCACTGCAGTAGCTTTTAATATCCGGCCAGGTCATATCTTAGATGTATATCATTTGTTAATTACTAGTATAGCAAATTGGTGAGATATAGGCCAGTTTAACATTTGCCTTTGGCAATGAAAAACCAAACAGGGGCACAGTGCACCCTGTTTTACAGAGGGTCACTTGCTCCACCAATAGTTTGTGCATATTTTAAGAGTGTGCTAATAAAACAGAATAAGACGCATTCAATTCCAATCCATCCTAACATTATCTATTTCAAATTTCCAAAACCTACATGTATGTCTGTCTGTCAGGGCACACTCTCTAAATGTAAAAGAGTGGTTTTCCACTCTTTCAAGGAGTGAAAGGGGATTTTATATGACAATTTTCCACTCTAAAACGGGTTGTCCTGCGTTTCACTCCCTTCACTCCTTTTCGAGTGAATGTCCACTCTTTCCACTCGTTTTACATTTAGAGAGTACATGATTTATGTGGATAGTGCAAGTGAGTGTGAAAGTGAAGAAAAAGGGGCAAGTTTTTAGTTTACCTATGATCCAGAGGGGGGGGGGGGGGGGGGGGGGGGGGTGACTTCATCCTACTTTAACATAATTGAGCACAGGAGAAAGAAGTGGGATATTCCAGTCGAAATCCATACATCTCCTACAGAAAGATATTACCTGTATCTCCCACATAGGAAGTGTAGACTTCAAATGGAGTCGCCCAAGTAGGTAACCCCATTTACCTGTGGTCATGTCTTCCACAGGAGGTGTATGGGTTTGAAGTGGAATAGCCCATACCCGGGGGGTACTTGGTAGATATGAGGTTACGGGGATGTGCTGCCAAATAGGGTTCCATTTTTCTCCCGTCTGGTAATCGAATGACCCTATTCATAGCCATTTTTGGTAAATTTGGTCTAAAATCCTTAATTTTGCTGTTTTCCACCGACATTTTGGCAAAATCAGTCAAATGTATAGGAAAATTATGGTCTCTCCGGTAAACATATGGGTCCATTTTTTACCGCCCCCCTGGGAGCCCATACAAGACAAGTCAGTCATGTAATGCTATCTACAGTAGATAGTAATCAATCAATCTATCTTGTATGTCAAATCTAAAATATTCTATACACACTGTCAGCCATGCATGATGAGACGATTTAGGGACACAGAAAACGACAACACTATCATTGTTCGAAAAGACCACTTGCCCTACATGAAGTGAGTCAATATAGATGTTATCTTCGATAGAAATAGCACCTAATCTAATAACACTGTAAAAGTGGAAATGTTCACGCTTTTCGTGCTAAGATCAGCAAGCGCAAAAATAAAAATGCGCGAATATATTTATTTTGTATGTAAGTCTGTTTAAGAAATCTAAAAAATCTCGAAAAATAAAAACAAGTAAAATTGTTCAAAATTTGCTATGATTTTTTTGTTCTTTTTTCACATCAAGATATTTTGATATCAGAAGAATCCCCATATTTTTCTAATAATGTCTGTAAAATCTTAGGGGCCAAAAATATTACATTTCCAAATTATAAGCTAAAATGTGGTGAATTACTGCCAAAGGTAGTTAACCAACCGCTAATTTGTGTACTACTCAATGAGCAAATTTTGTGTGACCTTGTGCTTCTAGAATAAGAACCATTGGAGTTATGCAATCCAAATCCGAGTTCCCTGCATAAGCATCAAGTTCCGCCCCTACCTTATCGAGCCACAGAGTTAGCCTCAAAAATCTGATTGCACCACAAAATACTGGGAAAGTGCACACTACCAGCTACCAGTAGTGTTTTGTAAGTGCTGAGGAATGTTAGGGTTAAGACGTGTTAACAAGCAAATTAATATTCTAAGGAATAAAATGAAGGATGGCACCACCAAGATTTTTCATGTGGATTACTTCATTCACATTTCTGTGTCCCTTTAAAGAAGCCTTATACTTTGTGAATGAATTTCCAGGTATCTTTTTTCCAACAACGTTTATAGCACACAAAAGGCACACATATTACTATAAATGCAGATGATATTTTTTACCCTATTGATTGTTGTGCTTCAAGCAAATAAAAAACAAAACAATCTGATATAATACCCTTATTTGTGTTGCTTAATATACATCTTTGCAATGAAATTTAAAATCGCAGATTTCATAAATAGCCAAATATGTTTCCAAATCGGCACAAAATGTGAACAAATTAATCGCACAAAGATTACCACTTTTTACAGTAGCACAAATATCCAGACTTTCACTACAACGCATCAATAACTGATGGACAAGTTGACAATAATGATGATAGTGTTCCCATGGTGACAGACAATTGGAAAACAATGAAACACGCTCAAAAGGCTTGAAATTTGACAATAGTAGTCTGTAGATGAGAGAAAGCATTACCTTGTATGCTGAATTCAGACAAAACCAGTGTAGTATGAATCTTGTCGCAATTAAGGAACAAAAAAAGCACATTATAGCCGTTGAAGAAATGTGCTGGCTGGCCAACCTATTTTTGGCATTTTTTGACTTTGTTTTCTGCACACACAAACTCTTTCTTTCAAATATATCTATCTAGTAAAATGTTTAGATTATATTAGGGTCACATGTTTGAAGCTCGCCTCCTTTCCTGTTACACACTGGTTTTTTGCTTTTGCGACATGATTTTACCTTTACAAATTTATATTTTCTTGTATACCCCTAAGGTAGTAAAAATAAAGGGAAATTGCATGAGGAATCCAAATAATATGCCATTGAAATTATAGAAGAACCAAGTGCTAAAATGAAATGATTCACAATGTTCGGACACACGCTAATAGGCTGCTGTGGATGCACAATGAACACAAGTTCCTCCCCCAATTCGACACCTCATTCATAAATATTGAGGGGATTATTTTTAAAAGTTATGATGCTTTTACTTATAAGTAACCAGACCTTACAAGAAAAGGTTGTAGCAAATTTATCCTTTTTCCTATAGGATGTCATTGATATTGACAACTATATGCTCTCAAAACCGACAGGCATGTATGGATGAATGGTGAGCTGTGATTAATTTCACATTTCACTGCTGAGCGCACACTATAGGTTACGTCTGGTTACGACGGTCATCATAACTTTAAAAGAATCCACTCAATTTTTATGAATGAGGTGTCAAATTGCGAGGAAGAAATTTGCTTGTTTAATGTACGAGGGGCGTTCAATAAATACCTGCAACCATTGTTTTTCTCCACTCATGCGCGACGTATGCCAACTAGAATTAGGGAAATTTGAAATATGGGTCTTTATCTTTCCTCGCATGCATGAATGAACAATATCGTTTGTGGGATTACGTAATGGCACGTGCGTAAAATCAATACTTTCTGGCACTGCATGAAAAATAGCTGATCAGGGCGGAGAATATTTGCAAGCAATTTGATGCACAGTTACTTTTTTCAAGATATCTCAAGAACCGATGCATGGAATAAGTTGCCGTTTGAAACAGTGATAGACCAGTACTATGTGCTCAACATTACTTATTTTCAGATGCAAATTATGGAGAAAAAACACTTATTATGTAACATTAAAACGTCACCTTTTTGTCATAGCTTAAAAGAAATTCTTTAATGAATAAACAGTCAAGGTCAAGGTATCCAACCGCAAGATTTGTCTTAAACCTCTTGTTCCTCATTGTTACATGTCATAGATTTAAATGGGAGATTACAAAGACAATATCTGAAACCGTTTTCTGCAGAGAAAATTTTTATACAATGAAGCTTTTTTTACCCAATTTGAGTAAATTCACTATACTGACCATAACATTAACTTGAATTGTATTTTCAAATAGATGTTTACATTTTTGAACTTTGTATATGTATTGAAGTTCACCACAGTTCTTGTTTTCTTAAATTCAATTCCTTATCTGTAACTTTTACGTTGGTTGCAGTGATTGTTTAACATTTCTACTCATTATGAGCGCTTTCTGACCACCGTGCGTTCTACGCATGCGCAGATTTTTATTCCAAGTTCAACAATTCTCGATGTATTTATTGATACCCTGTCATCTATACAATAACGAATCCTGCATTTGCTGTGGTATTTCAGGAAATCCCAATTGTTTGCTATAACTATCATTTTCATTTCTTTGGATTTTCGGCATTTTGGGGCTCACTGTCAAAGCCTAATGTTGACCAAGATAAGATGCAGTGTATTTCTAAAAGTTGTCGTTGACAGAACCTCGCCATTTAGGACCTCGTTGAACATGGTCACTGGTTTCCTGATGCAAAATGTTAGACTTGCACACTAATCCGGAACAAAGTTCTGCTCATTTCAATATACGTGCTATCAAGCAAATTCAAAATTCCTGCCAAAGTGGCATGTTTTTCAGTGTCCAAATATGGGTTACTTTATGCTAATGCTATTACGTAATTATGAATATTCAGTAAATCCAGATTGTGTTAAATGATAGATTAAGGTTCATACTTTATAATGTACCCACTTAGATTTCACAGAATCACTCAGGTGTGGAGAACAACAATGGTTGCGGGTATTTATTGAATGCCCCTCGTATATACACAGTTCAACAAAAATAAGTTCCCCTTTAGATTATGCCTGATATTTTTAAAATGAGTTCCTCCATCGAAACGAGTTTTGGCACACATAATGAAGGGGTGCACAGCAACACTTGAGACGACCTATAGCTACGCAGGTGTTGTAATGCTTGAATGAGCGCACATTGAATGGAGGAATACCTGAATTCAAAAGTTGCTACATGATGTATTGAAGGAGGATGGTTAAGCAGCTTGAACCACGGTCTTTAACCAGGGTCTTTGCTTGAACACCGCATTTTTCACCATTTGAAATGAGGTATTCCTCCAGACAATGTGTGCTCATTCAAGCAGCACAACAACTGTGCGGTATTCAAGCAAAGACCCTGGTTCAAGCTGCTTCACCATCCTACTTCAATACATCATCTGGCAACTTTTGAATTGAGGTATTCCTTCAATGTGTGCTCATTCAAGCATTACAACACCTGCCTAGCTATAGGCCCGCTCTAGCGTTGCTGTGCACACATACATTGTGTGCCAAAACTCGTTTCGATGGGGTAACTCATTTGAAAAATATCATGCATAATCTAAAGGGGAACTTATTTTTGTTGAACTATGCAGCTATGTATATATAAGATGTCAGGCCTGCATTTTCAAAATTGATGATAGTGCTAAAAATATTACATCTTTTGCTTTCCAATAAATTATGGGTTTTTTTTAATTTGTCCTTTCTTGTGTCGCAATGTTACATCAATTTTAGCAGAGCCCGGTATTTGAAGCAAATCCATGGAATGACAAGAACACAGTTCTTATTTTGAATGAAAGCCAAATTAATGGTCTTTTAAGCACAACAATCGATTTTGAATGCATGCCTGACATGTTTTGTGATACCATGCGAAAAAGGGCCAGTTTTTCTGACTCACCCTGTATCCCTTTATTAAAGTATTATTACTACATACATGTATTGCATGTATAATAATAAAAACTAGAAGATTTCAATACCATTTTCAAGCTTTTTGAGTTACAAAATGACCACTGCTTGTTGCACTTACACATGTACATTTGAACATTGAAAAGTATTAATATTGTCCAATGTTATCTACTCATTTCAGAAGCATGACTTGCTAATATCTGAAAGTGGTCGCATTGGATTTATCCCATTTTGCATCTGAACTCTTCACTTGTAAACAATTTTACACAGCGAAGAAGGAACTATATTGCATGGCAAAAGGTACAATTGTGACATGTCACATAAAAATGGACATGTTGGAGGCACGATAACAAATTGAGTTACACATATGTGACGCGATCAAGAGGAATGAGTCGGATGTCGACCCTGGTCGAAAATGAGTTTTTAATACAGTTTTAAAGAAGACACCTAGAGCTTTCAGAAACTGAAAACCCCATGTCGATACGACGTTTTGTCCCAAAGTAATGTCAAATTGTATACATGAATTTCCATCAAAACTTATGTAAGCCGCCACTTTGAATTGGCCATATTTCAATTTGGGATTCCCCGACATCCTACTCATTCCTCTTGATCGCGTCACATATCAGCTGAAAAAAATCCCATTCTAAGCTTAAAAATGATACCTTGTTGAAGGAAATCGGACTTTGGAATCACAAGATATAAGTTCAAGAACCATATTTTTTACTATTATTTTCTTTATATTTCACCAACTGTAATGGCTTCTATTTCAAACCTGTGTTTGCCGAGAAACATGTCCTTTTTTGGTTTGACGCGACTGGTCACAATTGTTGGTACTCGGAATCGAACCTGGGTACTTCCGCATGGCGAGTTGCCAAGAATCAAATGTGCAACTACATCATAAAGTGCTCAACAAAAGAAAGTCATACACTTTGTTTAGGTCCTTTAAAGTAACTTCCGATTATTTTTTGACCAAACAAACTCGATAGACATTATGATGAATCTTTCCGGCACAATTTGATACCAACATTGCCACCTAACAACAAAGATAATCCATGATTAGCACCATTTAAAGAAAATTAGTCACTTTTCAAAAGTCACATTTTCAATACACTACGCGGGAAGAAAAGACCACATTTACCTGTTCATAATCAAATAGCCCGCTCGCTCAGGCACGACGTGATCAATATCCATTTCATTCCCTGCCATTCAAGTGCCACGCACAGCATTTTTCTCGCGGCTTGCGTGCTTTGAAAATGTGGCTTTTGAAAAGTGACTAATTTTCTTCAAATGGTGCTAATCATGGTTTATCTTTGTTGTTAGGTGGCAACTTTGGTATTAAATTGTGCCGGAAAGATTCATCCAAATGTCTATCTAGTCTGTTTAATCATAAAAAGATCGGAAGTTACTCTAAAGGACCTAAACAAAGTGTATGACTTTCTTTTGTTGAGCACTTTACATGTAATATTAATTAGATATCTAAACGTTGTCGTCAATAGAATTAGGCGGAGCTAATCATGTGTTACGATGACGATATTGTTTGATTGACACATAATGCTTACACAGTAGAATAGCTTTTTGCGCAAAGACGCCTCGTTTCACTCGGCGCTCTGCCTCACGGCTCGCAATGCTTGGCGCTCGACAGGTAATTTTGCGGAGTGTCTTTGACAAAGACTAATCAATTAGAGTACAAAAATCTATTTGTAAAATACAGATGAGGTCAAGCTCTAAGTTGCACTGAACACGGTATAGTCTCGTGAATATATCCTTCAGCCAAGCTGTAATACATGCTGTATACATAAACTAAATTAGATTTAATATATCGCCATAACTGCATGCAAATAGCCAGGCTACCCATTGGAAAGGTTAATCTATTTAGTAAGGTAGAACTATTAAATTATATAAATCTCAGATACATAATGAAAAGAAGATATTAGCTTGCGTTATGAGGCAATGATAATTTAGCTTGTATAACGACTATCAGTGTACACTCGTAATGGTTTGTATAGTACTCATTCATTTACTGATATTAATCCCCAAAAGTAGTATTTTCAGTAGGTAACAAAAACAGGAAAGTACCTTATAAATGTAATAAAATATAGATGGGGTGACATGTGACGTCATGCCGGGCATTTGGTCGGCAGTCATGCCATTGTTCTTTGCCCGGCGGTGTGCGCGCGCATCCTGTTTTGTTTAGGACCTGTGATTTTAAAACACGCGCCAAAGTATTATAAAGGGCAATTAAAGGCATAGTGGACAGTGCTGTGGTCATTATGCTGTTCCCTCAAGCATGTATCGACAGTCCAGTCCCTTCGACCGTTGCTTATTGTTGAGAACATTGCTGTCACCCAATCTATAGGCCTAATAGTATTTGGTATATCACAGTCGGGCTGACATCACACAAACTCACAGTGGGGAAATCGCGAAAACACAGTGTACACATGTGCAGAATGCGTCACACATTCAGGGTAGAGAATCAGAGAAAAATCTCGGTAAAAATTGTTGGCAAAGGGGACAGAAAACCTGGATGCCCCGACCAAGAAATTGTGGGAAACTGGAGAACAATATTCACTAGAAATGTTGCTATAAGGGTGGGATATCCTGTCTTTACTGTAAGGAATTACATAAGAAATAGTGGCAACACTTTCATGTTGGGACGGAGTTTGTTGTAAGATTGTCATGACATTTTTCAGCCCTATATGATATAGGCTGTTCAATTGTTGATTGATTCATTCCATTCACATACAACTCTATCTTCTGTAGATACTATCTTCAGGAGAAAGCAAAGGCTATACCATAAAGATGTTAAATTCACTTTGAAAGTTATCTTTGGTAGATAGCAACAAAACACCACAAATGTTAAGGCACTTTAAAACTCATCTTTGGTAGACGGCAATAAAATATTGACTTCACTTATTAGCCTAATAGGGAGATAAAAAATCCATGAAAAATGTTTAATTTATTTTACAGTGCTATATTGACTTCACTTAGGCCAAATTAAATTAATTGTTTGTCTCAAAGCTCCTCTCCTGTTGTAAAACTAATGCGGAATGCGGGGTTTTTTTCTAAGTTTTTTTTTATTTTTAAATATAAAATATTGAAATCCTTGTAAAAGTGAACTTTTGTATTTAAGATGATGTGATCAATGAAAATCTGAAAAAACGGTGAAATTTGGGGATTTTTTTTTTTTTATGGAAAAAAAAAAAAGGAGAAAAAAAAGAAGTTTTTTTCAGATTTTTGTTTTTCTAATGCGCATCAATACACTAATGCGCGCGGGAGCTTTGAGACAAACAATTAATTTAATTTGGCCTTATTAGCTTAGGGATGCAGCATTAGATTTTCAGGGGGGGGGAGGAAGTTTTTGGAGAAAAAGAAAAAAATACCCCTCTATGCAGGTCAACAACAACAAAAATCCCCTCCTGATGAGTAAAAAAAAAAAAATCAACCCCCACCCAACTCAATATGAATGGATACATTAAATTAACAAATTTGCCACCTTCGGCGGTGCAGAAAAAAAAATCCACCCCTTGCGGCAGCCAAAAAAACCAAACCTCCCCCCTGTAAATCAAATGGTGCGTCCCTTAGGGAGATAAAAATCCATGAAAATGTTTTAATTTATTTTACAGTGCTATCTTTGGTAGATAGCAAAATCATGAACAAAAATGTCAAAGTCATTGACGATGCTATCTTCGGTAGATAACTGAAAATAAATCTGAAGTCATTGACAGTGCTAACTTCAGTAATCAGTAGATAGCAAAAACAATTAAGCAATTCATTTTTTGATGCCCTTGGAGCGACATGTGCTCCCTGGCTAGCAAGAAACAAGATCTTTTATTGGGTTGAATGCTCCCTACTCGTTTGATATTATTTCTCAAAAGTCTCCTTCGTTACAGCTGTCATTAGATTACTCTATAAACTCTTATTACATACAGAATGTATCAAAGCGTTAACAAGTGTTTAAAAGGAGAGGCAATTTGTATCATCATAATAGTTAAATAAAATAAAATATGAGATCTAGTAAGGGGAAATAGTAAAAGCATTTAAAAATATGTTCATAAATATTGATTTACACAAAAAAAGAAAGTAATCTTTGGTAGATGGCAATAAAATATTGACTTCACTTATTAGCTAAGGGAGATAAAAAATCCATAAAAAATGTTTAATTTATTTTACAGTGCTATATTGACTTCACTTATTAGCTAAGGGAGATTTAAAAAAAACACCATGAAACATGTTTAATTCATTTTACAGAGCTATCTTAGGTAGATAGCAAAATCATGAACAAAAATGCCAAAGTCATTGACGATGCTATCTTGACTTCACTTATTAGCTTAGGGAGATAAAAAATATGTGAAAAATGTTTAATTTATTTTACAGTGCTATTTTTGTGCTGGCAAAAAACAAGATCTTTTATTGGGTTGAATGCTCCTACTCGTTTGACATTATTTCTCAAAAGTCTCCTTCGTTACAGCTGTCATTAGATTACTCTATAAACTCTTATTACATACAGAATGTATCAAAGCGTTAACAAGTGTTTAAAAGGAGAGGCAATTTGTATCATCATAATAGTTAAATAAAATAAAATATGAGATCTAGTAAGGGGAAATAGTAAACAGAGCATTTAAAAGAATGTTCATAAATGTTGATTTACACACACAAAATGAAATAAAATATTTATTTGCTTATTTTAAACATAACTATATCTTCTTCTTTTTTATTTATTATTTTACAGATATCATCTACTATTAAATAGATGATAATTGGCAAATATTATAAATAATTGATTGATGAATAGTACAAATGCATTAATAACAACAAGTAAATATTGTATTTGGCACTTTTAAGTGCCAAATACAATATTTACTTGATTAAAATCGTTTTACCTATCTGAAATATCTCTGATATACAAATTGCCAGCTATAAGCAGCTACAGTCAACGTGTAGTTATTGACTAATTACGGACCATTAATAATGGAATTCCCATATTGACGTGACCAGTTAAATACATACAGATATTAAATATGTGATGGGTATATTGATTTTGAGTTATTGGGGGGGGGGGGGGGGGGGGGGAGTGACAAATTCTTATGTTTTAATAATGTTTTCTCACTGAGTAAATGGTTTGGAACTTAAAAACTATGAATTTAATTTTAGTGTGGGTTGGACAATACTGCAGCCATTTCCTCCTGCTTTTACATTATGGACAAATATCAGAATTAAAAACTGCCGACATGTGACTCATTTCGCTTGATCCTGTTGCCGTTACACACGATAAAACATTAAACTGTAGGAAAATATTTTTGCATGTAGATATTTTCATGACTTTTCTCTAGAGGAAGAACTCTAGGGAATCGTTAGGTGTTTTTATTATTTCATGATGCCTTCCCTCATTGCTTGTGTGAAAATGTTTGTTTTTGTGGGTTTTAAATTAATCAAGGAAATGCGAAAATGAAAATAAAGTACTGTGAAAATAACTCAGTAATCCCATCCTACACATGCAGCTTAGTTGTTTTTCTAATTACTGAGTATTTGAATTTACACAATCAATTATCGGTTTGAAAATAACAAAATGTGTTTACATGAACCCCCACACTGGATAAAACACTTTGGTAAAATATTATGATACGTTGGTCACCACAAGACAACATTAGGTAGCTTTTTTATGGGGAAGTTGAGTTTTATTAACTGGTTTTATTGTACTAGCCAAGAGGTGCACCCCCTAAACAGAAATCTAGTAATAACTCTTTGTGTGTGACTCTCTCTGGTATTCATAATTCATAAATAGCATGTGGGTGGACACAAACCACTGTTTACATGTGTTTTCCAACTACAATTCTTGGTTGTCTGCAGTCTGCCTGGATAAGTGCGAGGCTGCGAGCCCTTTTGTGCTCCATGTCAGGGATCCCTTTTTGCGCGGTACAAATAATGGCAGTTTATCCTTCAATGAACGGGGGGGGGGGGGAGTTAAAATAGTTAACAATAATTTCAAATAGTGTATTATGTTATCTTTTCGTCAATCATCGAACAAAATTTGAAGCAGATTTTCTTGGAGATTTACTTTTCTGATCATAAATCATAAATATATTCCAAGTTACAGAGCGATACGATTCCTAATTACCTCAAAATCATGGGGGTTTTTTAGAGTGAATTTAGAGTAAAATTTGACAAATTAATTGTCCCAGTGCCGGGACAATCTATTTTTCAACCTCTTAAAACCATGATTTTGAAGTAATTAGGAATCGTATCGAATTGTAACTTAGAAGATCTTTATGATTTATGATCAAAAATGAAAATATGCAAGAGAATCTGCTTTCATAGTAAAAATCAATGATAGAGGGCACTACTTGGCAAAGATCACATAATATGCCTTTAACTTTTCAGTGCCTCAGTAGAAAGATGCCCTATGTAACGGATTAGCTGCCATCTTGTCAGGAATATGACTAAGAGGACACACCTATTTCATGATATGTATGTAGGCCAATTCGATAACACGATTCATGCAATAAATTGGACATCATTGCATTGCTACATGGATAACCTCTTTACTTCCCATTTCTACGGTCTGCAAACAGGTTTGACAATTAATTAGCGAAGCACTTCAAGTAAGTTTTTACATTTTGATGAATAAATTACAACATTCACACAATAGTGAAAGCACACCGATTTTTCGGAATTCTGCAATTTTACATTGTTGAATCAATCAAATGGCTTCGTTATCGTAATTAATCAGATCTATGACGCTCATAAGGCAAAAAAAAAAATTGTGTTGCCCTCACAAACCTAAAATCGGGAAGGACGGCCGCCGGATTTTTTTTTATTTTAAATGTAATTTTAAATTTTACCAAATCAACGATTTTATACCTATTATTTCAGTCAACATGTGTGAAGATACTAAGGAAAACGCTTACTGGATGTATTTTCAACCCAATGGTGAATATTTTGGTTTCTTGCCCATCTCTCACAGATTGAAAGATCTTGAGGAAAAAAATCTTGAAAAAAAATCTTGAAAAAAAAATCTTGAAAAAAAATCTTGGAAAAAAAAAAGAAAGAAAAAATCTTTAAAAAAGAGGAAAAAAATAAAAAAAAATAAATAAATACCCGGCCCACATTCTCAGAATTTTGACCGGCCGGATGAGGGCAACACAACTATTTTTTTTGGCCTAATGGCCGCTCATCAAAAGAAAATATGACAAGGCTATTCAAGGCCAACGTTTTTAATGAGATTATCTAGATACCAAACTGTCAGAATTTCCGAGTAAACGTTTTGAGTCAATTTTGACAATTACACAGTAAAAAAAAAAAAGTGAACAACATGTTTAAAAAATTGAACAACTGCTGTTTAACGGGTGAGCTGAGCAACTTGTTGCTCAAAATATTAAACATCTGGGGTTGTTTAAAGTTTTAAACACCTAGTTGTTTAACTTTTTAAACAACATGTTTAAAATCAGATTTTACACAATTGGTGTTGTTTAAAAATTGTTGTTCAATTTTCAAGGGTTGTTTAAAAAAAGTTGTTCAATCCTCATGGGTTGTTCAAAGAAAGTTGTTCAATCATCTTGGGTTGTTCAAAGAAAGTTGTTCAATCATCTTGGGTTGTTCAAAGAAAGTTGTTCAATCCTCATGGATGAAATTGGCCTGTTTAAATAACCAGGGTTGTTTAATGGTGGTTGTTTAAAACTGCAGGGTTGTTTAAATGATGGTTGTTAAAAAAACAGGGTTGTTTAATGGTAGTTGTTTAAAATTCCAGCACGATTTGAAGACTTGAATTTCTTGTGTTGAAGTACACAGACAGAACGGCAGAACTGTCGAATTCGGATGCCTTCTGTCTGTGGAGCAAAATCGCGAAATTAAAATCATATTTTTGCAAAAAATATCCATCTTCGCCGTCTATCATCAAACTATATCGGTTCTTTGGTCATCATATTTCATTATTTTCTTGATTGTATTTCCCCATCTTGTCAGCAAAATCTTTAAAATTATGATTTAAAATCGAAATTTGTTTACCGAATGAAATACGGCGGCCATTAATTTGAAGCATATCGCAAACGAATCATTGTGACACGTGACTTGTGACGTCACAAGTAAACAACGTTGTTCAAGATCACTTTGTATTGATGTGAACGGCGTTCTTTATACTGTAAACAACACCTGTTTAAAAAAATGTTGTCTTCTTTAAACAACGATGTATAACTTTTACACATCTGTTGTTTGAAAAAGTGTACAACCGAAATTGAACAGCGATATTTTGTACATCGTTTTCTCTGTGTAGGGTAATAATCAAGATACTCGTAGACTAAAATATATTCCTCAAAAATTCCAATTTTGTTACACATTAATGGAAAGTTTATAAATTATATATATGTGTATCTTTCCATAAACAATACCACAATATGTCAGTTAAGCACACAATTATTCATACCCTTTGAAAAATATGAGTTGTTTGTATTTTTCTCATATCTATATATACCAGCTGGATTGAATGTACAGTGAGGGATATTATTATACGACAACACTAAAGCTCTTTGTCAGAATGGCGAAGAAGACCAAAGAACTCAGTGAGGAACTTTGTGTGTCATATTGTGAATGCTCACAAATAGGGTTAAGGCTACAGGGCTATTGTGACGCAATTCCAAGTGCCAGATTCCACCATTTACAACGCATAATTAGGAAGAACAAGACGTTCAACTCAGTAAAAAACCTTGAAGGATACGGTCGGAAGCCAACGGTGACTCCTTGTTTGACAAGAAAAGTATGGTGAAATGTTAACAACAATCCACAGATTACCGTCAATGCTCTCCTGAACAACCTTGGCGAGTCTTGGACCAAGATATTAAAGCAGACACTCCAGCAGACATTGCACACGAGAGTTCTCCATGGACTCCGACAAAGAAAAACTCTACTCCTGAAAAGAGACAAAGAGAAACTCGACTTACATTTGCAAGAGCACTTCTGGACAAAGATCCAAGCTTTTGGTCCTCAGTGTTGGGGTTTGTTAAGATACAAGACGAGTTTCTCTGTGTCTCTTTTCAGGAGTTGAGTCTTTCTTGGTCGGCCTCCATGGAGACCTCTCATGTGCAATGTCTGCTGGAGTGTCTGCCATGATATCTTGGTCCGAGAATTGCCAAGATGTTCAGGAGAGCATTGATGGTGACCTGTGGATTGTTGTTGGCCTTTCGCAATACTTTTCTTGCTAAACAAGGGGACACCGTTGGCTTCCGACTTCGTCCTTCAATGTTTTTTACTAAGTTGAACTTCTTGTTCTTCCTAATTATGCTTTGTATGGTGGAATCTGGTACTTGGAATTGTTTTGAAATAGCTCTGGACCTTTCCCCAATTTGTGAGCATTCACAATATGCACAAAAAAGTCCTAACTGAGTTGTTTGGTCTTCATTGAGCTATTTGATACATTTCGCCATGCTGACGTGTTGTCCTATAAAACCCTTCACTGTACATTCAATAGGACACATTTTAAATGCATCCACATTGTATACCGTATGCACACATCATGGAATATAAAATATAAAAGCCTATCACACAATATGAAGAACGTTTGGAATGTCAAAAACATGTGTATTATCACAAAAAATAACCTCAATCCTAAGTCTTGTTATGGGGTTTGAATAATTTTGGACAGGCATAAAAACACAATTCTTGTTCAATTCTATTGTTATGCAAAAAAAATTGAACCCAAATGTATTGATTTTTACTTGCAAACTAACTGTCTTTTGTGTAAAGCGAAAGTTCAAAAACTCCATAGATATGAGAAAAATGCCAAAAACTCATATTTTTCAAAGGGTATGAATAATTGTGGGCTAAACTGTTACTATAGTTTCAGTGCTTTAGCCACCAGGTTATCCACTTGCTTGAAAATGTGATGTCTTAACTTGGTTATGGAAAGTGGTTTTCTTTATTTCTTTGTGCCTAAGAAGCTTCTTGGTTCATTGGTTTAGGCAAAGATTTTCTAGTACAGGGATTATGATCTCTATTGAAATGTCGAATAAGAACTGATACTGTGTGTTTCATAGCACCTGTATGACATGGCGTGTTTGAATAGAGCGGTGATTAGTATGGGCATTGGTAGTCTCTTGCGACAACAACATGGCCCTTGTAGTGACTGTTGTGACACAAAACTAACGTTAAAAACGAGATGGCACGGTGAAAGTGTAAATACTTCTAACAATTTCAACATATTAAATTATCACATACATTCACCGTGCATGTCCGATTGATTTTACTATATGTGTGATAATTGTACATAACTTCTCCACCCAGTGTTGTTATAGAACTAAACTCGAACCCACGCGCACAATGGATAATGTGTGCATATTGTTCAGATCGATACTAATAGATGCAATCGTTCAGGGAACGAGAGTGAATATTTATTGATGACTTGTTGTTGAGTTATTTCATGACAGGGCTAAATACTACACGTTCTTTATCTTGGTTCGAAACACACATAGCTTCAAACGACTTGGCGCACATAAGTATCCCTGTACTCGAAATTCATTGGTTTAGGCGATAATCTCAGTGATTGACTGATTGAACACAATACAAACAAATAGCACGAAACATTGGCTATGTTTTTAAAACTTTTGAGGAGTTTATGTCGTTGGTATAGTATTAGGCATGTGATAACTACAACAGCATCGTAAGTGTTAATTACGATGATTTAGCTCTCTATAGTTTCAATTAGAGTGCAGGAACATCGCAAGTGTAGCATTTGTTTCTTATTTTCTTGGTTACTATTTATTACTTACCCTCTCAGTAGAAACTTTTCTAAAATAATCATGTAAGTATCAGGTTAAACATTCATATTTCTCAAAAATATCGTTGATAACCGATTGTAACATATTTTTTGGTAGTAGAACAATATCCTCTTGAAAAAGTGAAGTAAAATCGGGGATCGTGCTGAGATCTGGCGCTCTTATCTCCGACAGAAACGTTTATAATGTTACCTCAAACCAACATCAATGTTAAAACATTAGCCGAACACTTAAATATATAACGTAAATAATAATGGAGTTATAAAAGTAGAACATTCAAAAAATTCTGAAGTTCAATTTAACTAGGCTAATGCTAGCCTTGTGTAACAAAGAACAAAAATGTAGTAATATTTTACACATTATTCATTAAATGCATCTATTGTATATACTAAGCCTATATAGAATTTAGTATTCGGGAAATTAAGTTGATATATATATGAATTAAAAAGTATTATTTTTGAACATTTTGATTCTCACTCAACGGTATGATAAAGCGGAATGCATGACGCTTTTTGCCAAGACCAATAAAACATGTAGTGCTCGAAAGATCGTTAATTTAACTTTAAATTAAAAAAATGAATTTGACCGATATAATTCGCGTTTACATATGAGTACTTGATAACAATATGTCGGCAGGAGATCCCCAAAACAGTAGCATCAAAGTGCAGTTATATCAGAACTATAATACAATTAACCGTATCGTTAATGAATCTCAGTGCATGACCGTCGTTTGGTAAATTGGTAAATGTTTGTAATCACGGTGACTTATAGGGTTGGAATGAGAAATTCCATGTTAAGGACGATACTATATTGTTGATATAATAAAGCATACGTTGAAATGTCCATATATAATATAACTGCATGTTACCAAGGTTGATGATGTAATTTAATGTATGGATGTAAAATTGGACGCTAAGAATGGTTATTTATTGTGGAAGTTACAATCCCAAATGTTTTGTCAAGTCCGATTTTAATTTTCACATTTTCTTTTCAACACGGGGCGAGTATAACAGGTAAAGCGTGTGTGCCGTATTGATGCCACCGTCGATTACCTTTTCTTTCTTTTTTTTGGCTATATACACATTTAGTGAAGAAAAATACTAAACAATTTGATTTTAATACACTTTAATGTTCTTTAAAACCCTATATCTAACGTAACCTTCCTACACTACGATTCACTACGGCAAAAAACCAATGTCCACGCGCATGCTACAACATTCGATTCGATGACGTCATCAACCAAGCTGATATGTGTGTACGAAATCGCTTCCCGGGTGAGGGTTGGCAGGTTAGCCGAGTAGTTAGGGACGCGGCACGGTGATCGGAGGGTCCGGGGTCGAATCCCAGGGGTTTCGCGGCGATTATTTGGTTAACAAATTCATACTTTGTCCCCCTTTTCCACACCGTAAAAAACATAGCCTGGCTGCTTAGGGCTAATACATATATTTTGTTTTAATAGTGCAGCTGGCACCTTTTTTAAACTCTTTTGTCAATGGGGGGGGGGGGGCATGGCCTGCTGCCCCCTGGATATTGAAATCTGAGCATGGGATTGAGTGGTGATAAGACCAGGGTTGCACAAAGTGAGGGAGCAGGGAGCACCGCTCCCGGGAAATAATGAGCAGAATTGGGGAAATAATGAGCAGAATTGGGGAAATAATGAGCAGAATTGGGGAAATAATGGCAAGTGGGAAAAGAAAAAATTGAGGAAAAGGGTGAAAAAAGATAAAGAGAAAAAAATGCAACTTTGGGTTATGAGCTGTGGTTGCTCAGGTATAGGGCCTACTAACTAGTATTGCTTCCCCCCCCCCCCCCCAGTGGCGGCGCGGTGCTACAGGTGGACAAGGGGTGGGCATTTTCCCCACCAAAATATCTTTTTCCCACCCTGCCATTCAATTCAGTTAAAATTAGAAAAAAAATTGACCATTTTAGCATAAAGAGACAAAAAAAAATCGAATGAGGTTCAATTACACCAAATTAAGTATAAATAGGTACATTTTGCCCTTATTTTCATGCCAAATTAGTTATACCAATTTTTACAATTTTAGCGTATAATGGCACAAAAATGCTTTGCGCGCATCATTCTTTTTCATCCCCCTAAAAATAATCTTCCCAAATGTAAATTATTACTGGTAGTGGGTACTGGTACATACAGGGTGTATCCACAAAAAAACGCAACACTTTTTGTCGCGAGCTCACCATAACGGCAAATCACAAATCACTCGGTAATTTATATATTCTGTTAGGTGTACTTATTGGCTATCACATAGTCAAATTACAGCGATATCGATTATTGATTCGCTGAGATACCAACGATACACGAAGACAAGTGCAAAACACGTTTTACATCGTTTATCCTGTATGCCTGATTTTCTTGTCAGGTGAATATTAGCAAGACACTTAAATAACTCATTTTCCTTAAATAATTGGAATCAAACTCATCATTCTGAGAAGAAAATGTCATGTTAAAGGTATCAAATGTCTGGCTAGTACAGTATCATATCAATATTAATTAAATCTGGCAATAAATTAGTTGATAGTTAAACTTGAAAATCCAGATTACAAAGTCTGTTTGCAAATCCTCTCTCTTTTTCTTTTGTTAATGTCATAAATAAAACAGTATGATACATTATTCAAAAGATAAACAAATGGAATAGTCCAGTGAAGGTAGTCATTGTCTTGTATGAATCAGTCATTGTTAGTCTGTTGTGAATGGGAATGGGACATTATGGTGCTGCTCGACCCTCAAATGCTGTCCTTGTTTTAAGATGCATCGATTATGAACTTTAATTTATGAGAGAACGTACCATAGATATTATGTGGCGATCATAGCAATCGGTGGTTCAGAACTTAAAAAGTGTGATTGACGAATGATTTTCAGATTACACGATTCAATGATGTTATGTGTACCACCTCACTCAAACAAAGGAAATTAAGATAAAACATTCCAGACATTAAGGTTACATAGTAATTAAACTGTTAACCCATAACACTAATCGGACAGGAAAATCCAAGTTTTTAGAAAGAACGATGTAAAACGTGTTTTGCACTTCTCTAAGTTCTCTACTTATACCTTTAATACCTCAGCGAATAAATAATCGATATCGTTGTAATTTAATTATGTGATAGGCAATAAGTAGACCTAACAGGATATATAAGTGTTAGAGTGATTTGTCTTTTAATGTGACTGTACAGCTCTCGACAAAAAGTGTTGCGTTCTTTTTGATACACGCTGTATAGCTAACATATTGTAATCCGATTGTTATCAAACCTGTAAGTGTAGGTGGGAAATGTTAAGCTCAAAACCTTGCTCCTGGGGAAGAAACAACTTTGTGCAACCCTGGATAAGACATTGGATTGAAATTATTTTTGTCGGAGGTGGTATAAGTTATTTCATGATTTCTGAAATGCAGATGTTTAAGCTGTTAAAAGGTATTTCCGCATGGTTATAATAAAATACTTTTAATTTAAAAATCTGTAGTCTGTACACGCACTTCACTCTTTAAAGATTTGTTATTGTTATGTGAAGTGTTAACGACCGCAGACAATTTTCATCAATTCCTCTTTTATGATAGAAACGGCACGATTTGTGGAAACACATTTTCAGGGATCTTTTATTTACTTACCATAGTCCTTGAAGTAGTACACTATATATGTTAGACGCCATATGAATGGATCAATGCTTAAGGGGGGGGGGGGGGGGGGGGGGGGGGGGGGGGGGGGGGGGGGGGGTTGAGTCAGGAAAATTTGTCAAATTGTACACACTGGCAAAAGTGAGATAATGCAGCAATCGGAATATGTGGAATTTCTTCTTTCGGATGGTTTTTGTTTGATAGCAATCGGGTATGTAGTTTTCTAGATATGACTGATTGTACTTACGTGAATAGTTCAAAATTTGGTCAAAAAACGGCATTTTTAAAACAATTATAAATAAATAGTTTAAAACAATTATGTTGCATTCACTTTGGGCTAAAATGTGTTTTAGGATTTATGTAAAACAAATATGGGGTTAGAAATTTTGTAACGACAAATTTCTTATGTATTTCATTGTTTTTTACCCTGCTATATATAAGGAAATTAACTAAATAATTAATTAAAAGAGAACGCATCACTCAATTGTTATGATTCTTTCATTAAAAGTTATGATAATTCAATTTCCAACTAAAAATAGCAAAAGAAAATTGATTAAATGTTAGACTGATATGTAAAAGCGCCCTCATGTGTTTCGAAACTTCAACGGCCTATATCTCAAAACAGCGAAAGCGCGTATCTGGAAAACGGGAACAGTCATAACTCAAAAACGCAATGTATGATTGTAATGAAAATTTGCACAGATGTTAAGAAGAGCAATACCAACAAAATCATGAAGAGGTTTTTTTTAATTTCCTTTTCGTTTTTAAACTACGGTGTAAAATACCCTGATTGGCTGCGGCCTGGTTACCATGGCAACCAATCAAAAAATCCGGAGACATGATTTTGTGCGCATTGTTTTAATGCATCTATCCCCCCAATATGATCCCAGTGGGTTATTTGGTTTTTGAGTTATGACTGTTCCCATGTTCAGCCAATCAGAGCCCTTGCTCGGTTACCATGGCAACCAGAGCGGAACCGAAAGCGTTTTTCAAAACTAGACATCCAGGGCTACAATATGGTATACAACACTTATCGGTTGTTATTCGGGAAAGTTGTGTAAAATCGTTTTCTAACATAGGCCAAATCTGACTCAACCCCCCCCCCCCTTAAATGCTTTATGTGAATAGAATAAATCAATAAATCAATAAATCAATCAATCAATCAATCAATCAATCAATCAATCAATCAATCAATCAATCAATCAATCAATCAATCAATCAATCAATCAATCAATCAATCAATCAATCAATCAATCAATCAATCAATCAATCAATCAATCAATCAATCAATCAATCAATCAATCAATCAATCAATCAATCAATCAATCAATCAATCAAGCAGTAAATTAAGAATTATTTATACATAGTAACTGGCAGTTTCATGCACACCAACCACACAGGGCGGTGGCAATCTTCAGACTGGATCGGAGTACATCTAATTATAAAATAGTCAACAATAATAATAATATAATACAGCATATCCAAGTTATTGACACACATAAGTGGAATATCAATAATCTATAATAGGTGTGAATGTCATTCTCCAGATAGGATAATCCATTACGAGTTGTATAGGTGAAAGTTAATCACCAGATTAGGTAGGTAATCACTAATCAGTCATAAAAGATGGATCATAATGAAAAATGAAAACAATAGTCAATAGAAAACAGGATGAGCTGGTAGACTGGGAAAAATATGGCCATCCAGAAAAAAACATTACGTTACACCAAAAACATTGAGTTTGTGTTTCCGTTTGTGTCTGCACATAGAGTATAGTTCCGAGCGTTTGTTTAGAGTACATATCCTGGGTGCAGTCTTGATGTGAAACTTCTCAGCGATGCATAGGTTGCAGCGCTTTGAGGCTGGGTTGTATGGAGTCGCGTGTTGGATGATGGACCATTTGATGAGGAATGGATCTTTTTTGCGTTTTAGATTCCAGATGAATTTGGATAGTTCCGATGCGAGAGATTTTGATTCATCCTTAAATGATTGTGTATGATGCCACCGCCCTGTGTGGTTGGTGTGCATGAAACTGCCAGTTACTATGTATAAATAATTCTTAATTTACTGCTTGTTTTCAACATATTACGCTCTTCTTAGGAATTGAGCACTTTTGATACGGGCAGTGCATCATTTTGATAATTTAAATAAATAAATAAATATAAAAAAATTAAATGTTTTAAAAAAAAAAAAATATATATATATATATATATATAATATATAATAATGTGTTTCCATATATCGTGCCGTGTCTATGATAAAAGAGGAATTGATGACAATTGTCTGCTGTCGTTAACACTTAATTAATTAAATTAATAAACAAACAAACAAAAACCCGATGTGGACCCAGGACTTATTGTACACGGAAAAGCAACCTAAGAAGACGCGACCACATCGACAGCACAATATCATCTGGTTCAACCCGCCATACAGCAAAAGCGTATCAACCAACATCGGCAGATCCTTCTTGAAACGCATCGACAAGCATTTCCCAAAGGATTCCAAGCTCCACAAGATATTCAACAAGAATGCCCAACACTAGCCAGTATCATCAAGTCATACAACAAGAAAGTCTCACCGAACACCAACGAAACCGTGCACGAAGAAACGCCAAAAACATGCAACTGCCCCAAAAGCAAGAAGAAAGACTGTCCACTCCAAGGAAAATGCTTAGCTTCCAGCATCATCTACAGCGCCGAGATAATATCCACCAACAACAATGTCACCAAGGAATACATCGGACTCACGGAACTTCCCTTCAAGCTGAGATACTACAACCACATGCAGTCCACAAGAAAGGAAAAACACCAACACAGCACTGAACTCTCAAGACACGGGCACGCGTGGCAGCTAAAAAAAGAAGAACCAACCATTCACCATTAAAATGGTCTATCATCACCAGCAGAGCGCGTGCATACGTCAACGGATCCAAGCGATGCGACCTTTGCCTCACGGAGAAGCTGTACATCATCAACGGCGACAAAAGTGGACTCCTCAACAAAAGATCTGAGCTTGTTTCCAAGTGCCGCCATGAAAACAAGTTCTACCTCACGAATTGTCCCAGAGGCATAACCTAATTACAATCACGTCGCAAAACTGGAAACTACAACCACGTCCTTAATTACCAACGACTTTACCGGTATACACAGAATAGCAACCAACCAGTTGTCTGATGATCGCACAAGCGTGAAACTCTGAGTAGCAACTACCGTTCCAAATGGTTTAACTTATATATATTTCGCTCTGCATCGCATTGAGCACTCTGCAAGATTGCTTCTTTACCAGTATAAATTAATAAATAGATAAATAAAAATTCAAAATAGATAAATATCTTTAAATAGATAAATAGATAAATAGATAAATAGATAAATAGATAAATAGATAAATAGATAAATAGATAAATAGATAAATAAATAAATAAGTAAATAAATAAAACCCTTCCCTTATACAAACAAATAATGATTTGACCACGTTTCAATGAGTAAATTTACCCGCCTTTGTTACAATTTTCTCGCTTTTAAACAGATCTATTATTCTTATTAAGTAATAAAATGCCTCACAATTAATAAACCAGCGTTGTCTTGATCACATTAAAATTAACATACGAATTCATAAAATTAGTGTATTTGAGCCCTATACTGACAATGGATTGGCTCTTGACAATAGAATAATACTTGAGCGACTTAGGACGTTTTTCCACTCTATATACCGATTTGATCTCGAAACACTCGACATGTTATCACAAGATGGCGCTGTGATCATTTAGATTGTCAAGGTTTTGAAACAGTGCCATATGCTGATCATCTACGGTATGCGGCGCAAAAGGGGGAGGGGGTACGGGTTCACGTTCCCCTAATTTTAATGTGGGAGTCGTTAAAGCATTATAGTATTTATACTCGACCTTTTTAGTGTTAAAAATGCCAATTTTTGCGTGCTTCGGGCGTATGAGTTTCAATGTTTCATTTAATATTCAAGGTGGCTTCCGGAACATTTTTTCTGGACCATTTTAGTTCAAAAACTTCTATTTTTTTTGCTCGCCTCGCGCACATTGTTTCTATGTTTCAACCCTATAATGGGTCTCGAACCATCGTAAATATTCTAAATATTATGAGGGACGTTAAAAACTTCATACTGGACCATTTAAGTGTTGAATGACAATTTTTGCGCGCTTCGCGCGTATTGTTTCATTACTCAAGCTTAACAAAATAGGTTTAGGAACATTTTTCTTGCCCATTTTAGTTCAAAAGCTGAATTTGTGTACATCAAACCACACCAAATATTCTAAATATTATGTGGAGGGCGTTAAAAACGTCTTACTGAACCTTTTCAGTGTTAAAAATGCAATTTTTTGCGCGCTTGACGCGAGTGGATGACTGACAACTTTTTGAAACTGAACGATGACAAAAGCGAATTCATTGTATTTGGATCTAAATGTCTACGTGACAAAGTAAATATGGGCCATTCCACAAAAATGGGACCACTTGGGTTTTTATCATTCTTTGATCTGGGAAATCTTACTGCAAGTATATATCACAAATGTTTATTAATATTAGGGTAAAACTCGATGAGTTCTACTCAGAACACCATGGTTTGCCATACTTTGAATGACATTATCAGGTTCATATTTGTACTGAAAGGCCCTCAAACCACCAAAACACTGTTTCCACCGCTCGATGTCTCAATTTTATGCTGCTGAATTTAATTCTCAATTCAAGTTTTTGTAATATTTTGGTACGAGTAAATGTAGCAAACGTATCAAACCAAAATATAAAGGCATTTAGTTCTGCCTACATTAATCTTAACGTGCACTTTTAATATCAAATGAACTTTCCACGAAATGTGTGTAATTTCCGATATCCGCACAGCTAGCGTTCCAACATAAACTGAATGTACTAAATTTGCAATCGTTTATGAATAATCCCTTAGCAAACCCACCACGCTATTAAAATTATATCACCTCGAATGTCTCTGGCACATCATTTGGGCTATACAAAATGTTGAAGTTCAGTATTTCAAACGACTGTTTTAAGCTTGTGAACTCCGTGATCGATATTTCTCGGTAACTGTTACCGTATAAAAGGTAATATGTTATGGGTCCAATGTTTTTCTCACCATTTGTGTCGAAAAAAATAGAAATGCAACCATATGGCTTGCAGAAGGTCCGAAAAGGGATGACAACGTAAAAGGCGTTATCGTGAACGGCGTTATCCTGTAAAGTGTTATCACCCTCATTTGAAGAAAATATTGCAAGAGCACAATCTTTCTTCTTGGGAAAATCTTTGAGAAGTCTAGATACAGCAGCGAAACATTGAAAACATTGAGTTTGCTTCTCCTTTCGTGTTCTATATAACGCATTTCACTTTGTGAGCCTAACGGTTTCTTCTAGAATATGCTGTAAGTGTAAATATATGGCTCATAGTCCACATATATGAGTGTTTACCGCGCTACACATAGCCAAATCGCTCTATTGAGCAAGTATTGAGGGGTCAAGCCGTTTGGTGACCCCACTTTTCTGAACCCACTTTTCTGACCCCACCTGAACCCACTTTTTTATTTGAGTTATGGTATGGGGCAACAAGTACAACTAATATACCTGAATATTTCGGCGAAATAACAAGTAAATCCCTATTTTTAATGCATTTTATGCCCAGCCTCGTTCGTGCATTGTGTGAAATAATGTCAGTGTAGCTCAGGAAATGCTGCAGTACGTAATCACGCAAGGGCCTCCCATACGCAACACACTCACATGTAATCGGACACGAGCAACGATACCATATGAACCACGTGCAATTGAACGCATTACTTTGTGGGTGATTTTGCAGAGGGTGATCTATATACCGTAGGATGAAGACACACTCATTATAAATGGATAAATAAATGAATGAATACATAACTTGAATAACTAAATTATTCAGTAAATGAATAATAGTTAAATATACTTATAAATGAATATTAAACAAATAAATAAAATAACTAACTTTATTAACAAGAATGAAACATTTCATTAATTAAGTGAATTGAATTGTTAATTAAACCAAACAAATGATAGCTGGGGCTGTGCATGGCTGTTTGATCAGCTATTAAAGGCTAAACTAACCCCCGGTGAGATTTTAATACAAAGTGTTTATACATGCACAGTGTAGCCCCCACCCCCGTGTGTATCCGATATTGGGACATTGCGAAAGAGAGTGAAGATCAGAATCCTTGACCATATTGACAAGTAGAAACAGGTGGCTTCTTACACTTCGGTATAGCCTAGAGATAATATTTGGTGGTTGAGTCAAGGCTGTTTTCTATACAACGACCGAATTAGAGACTATACGCACGTGGCTCGATATCATGTTTTTAATTTATTAAGAAAAACTGTTTTTCTCCTTACATAAATGATACAGATTTAAACCATAATTCAAAGTATGATCTTTATTATTATTTACTACATATTCAACAAATAAAAAAGTGGGTTCAGGTGGGTTCAGAAAAGTGGGTTCAGAAAAGTGGGATCACCAAACGGCCTGACCCAGTATGGACCATGTGTTTTCGTCAGGCTTATTGCGTGTGTGTATGTCAGGATAACCATGGATAACGCTGTTCACAGGGATAACGGAATTCACCCTAAAATGTCCATATCAATAAATAAAAAAAGAGAACAACTTCACAATATGCGATGCAGTGTGCATGTAATTTAATACAATAGTTAATGTAATTGTACATACCCTTTTAAACGAAAATGCAAGCTATATAAAACATTTAAAGTGATAATTAAATATTTGACCACTGTTTGACGGTCAATCTTGGGGAATTGAAAGCACATAGTTGTCAAAAGCGTTGATTCATAGCAAGAGATTTGTTGAGGCTAAAAAATGAAATTCATGCCTCTGTCGCATAGCTTGTCAAATATTGTTATAGGGAGACCTCTCAACGACAAAAAAAACAATAAATTTTATATCATATTCGGACTTAGTTAGGGATGCAATGACACTGCCAATGCAATATGACACTAGATAACGCCGTTCACCGAGTGAAAAACATATAAAACACCTGAATTACATGGTTTCGTCGTGCGTAAAAATGTGAGCAGTGGTGTTCGCAAACATTATTGTTCTAGTAACTTTAGCATATTGGGTCATCAAAAACAATCAAAGTAAGCAGATTTGAAACAATTTATTTTCATAATTTTCCAAAGCTGAAGTGGTCCCATTTTTGTGGAATGGCCCATATACCCCATTTACGTATTGGGAATTCTTCTATTGTTCCAGCAAGTAAAGTTCGCAATTTAGGCGCTTAAGTTTTGATATGGACGTGACACTGAATCATCATATTTCTGCGATTTGCAAATCATCTTCTTTTCATCTTCGTAACATAGGATTTATCAGAAAATACCTCACAAATGATGCTACTGAACAACTCGTCCATGCATTTGAAGGATTGATTGCGGCGTCGTTGTTCTACTTAAAATAATACTATCGTCCGCATTTATGTCAGACAATATAACACGGGTACGGTCTAAAAACAATACCTTTATTCTCTAATTCTTCGCTTTCAAAATATAGCTGCTAGAATTATCACACGCACCAAACGAACTGAGCATATCACACCAGTTCTAAGAGATCTACATTGGCTTCCAAT
Source organism: Ophiura sarsii (assembly GCA_035610835.1). Taxonomy (NCBI): domain Eukaryota; kingdom Metazoa; phylum Echinodermata; class Ophiuroidea; order Amphilepidida; family Ophiuridae; genus Ophiura; species Ophiura sarsii. Next base: position 41,059,280 of record CM069441.1, read on the forward strand.
AAAGGACAGAATTATCTTCAAAATACTTATGGCCATGCGTTTTGAACTCGCCACCCTTTGCGTTGCGTGTCCGATTTTTAACATTTTACGCCATATGACTTCAAGTTAGCATATCACTCTAACTACTTGCCCTACCCCATAACAAGTATACATTTTCTTAAAGGAAATTCCATGAGGAATCCAATTATGCTATTGAAATTAGGGTAGGACCTAGTGGTAACATGTTATGATTCACAATGTTCAATTTTTATTTTTTTTAAATCCTATATTTATTTGAGATCAAACACATCTCCCCTATTTAAAAAGTTACATGCTTCATATTTACAGGTTATGTAAAGCAATTATTTAGCTTTCAAATGAGACCAAAACCATGACAATATCTTTTTGCGTTCCCGAGTTATCTTGATTTGAGCAGAACACGATTCGGAAAAGCGCAACGACACCACCTTTTTTGGGTGGCGAGTTCAAAACGCGTGGCCTTATCTATGTTTATAGATCAACTATTAATAATGTCACCATTGTATCTCAAATCTTCTAACTCCATACAAGCAAGATAGACAATTGCGTTCGAACAGCAAAATACTTTCCACTGAACCGCGATTTGCAAAATCCTGAGGATCACGTTTTGTGAGTCCGGTCAAATTCGGTTCTTACCCCCGTTCTTACCCGTTCATGCACCATGTGTGCAGATCGGCCCGTTACTAATATATTTCAGCTAAAATCATCGAATTTTCTGTTGTAAACATTAAATATATAGTCCATAAAACGCAAATCTGATATCATTACCCGTAAAAAAAGTTTGAATAAGATCGCGTAATATTGCTTTAATTATACGCATGGTTGAACTTTAAAACCCTGACGTGTACTTGCGTGTACAAATCACACTTCCGGGATCTGGATTAACGTTTTGTATACTAGAATGGATACATATTAGGGTAACAGAAAATTAAAAGGTTCGACATTCATTTGGAAAACAATAAAGATGTTTGATTAATCATCCTTTGTTTTTAAATACAATCTTTTTGCTGAAATACGTTCAAATTATACTAACACTATTTAGATTATGGACTCAGACGAACTATAAAACAAAAATCTGCACGGAGATCTATTTTATAAAATTAAAAATTGTGCGGTAGGCAAAATGGCGACTTCTGCAAGTGGACACGTTTCCAGCGTAATCTGTTTGATTCTTTCATTAATTGTTGTTGCTTGGGCTGACAATGACCATGGATCAGCCAAAAATGTTTATGATGCAGAAATGTTCAATATAGCCATAGAAACCAAGCCACATTTTATTATGTTCTTTGCACCATGGTAAGTTATCTGAAACAAAGTCAAAATAAGCTTACTTAATTTATTATTAACATAACAAGTTAAAAGTAGTTCGGTTCGGCTCCAGTCCATGTCCAAATTTTACGATTTCGTGATTTCACACGATTTCGTAAAACATCACGATTTTTATGGAGCAATATCACGTTTTTCTTGCAATCACCCGTCACACCCGATGACTATTTGAAAAACAGTACGAGTATGCGCTGTTTTACGGAGGGAGTCCCTCAATCTCATGTATGTTGTAGTTGTATGTATGTACAAGTATGCTGAGCATCTTCTAACATACATGGTTTAAATAGGGATGTTCATATTTTTTTTAGAAATGTTGAATTTAAATGTTATTAGTATTGATGGAAAGATCATGTAATCCCCTTTTTTAAAATGAGTGCTTGATGAGTTAACTAGGTTAAAAGTAAAGTGAAGTTATGGAGCAAAATGTGCTGTAAAATTGATGGTTTTTATAACAGTGTTTCAATGCAAAAACTTTGATTCATTATATATGCCATGTTTAATGATGAACCATTTTTCAGCCCAAAAGGGCTCAATATTTTTTTAGCCCAAAGTAGCCCAAAAGACTCCCAGACCAAACCTTGCTATTCACTATACCGTAGTTTATGTACATTGTTACAATGTATTCCCCTAGTACAACAAATCATACTTAGTGATATTTGTCATCAGTTGGTATTATTCATCATTTAGGGTATTTTGCATGTTTCACTATCTGTCCCCATCCTAAGTATGACTCCTTCTAAATATGATTTTCGTGTTAATTTCTGTATCGCTTACCAGAGCTCAAAAACACACTTCTTTGTGCTTGTTCTTATCTACTCTTTCTCATCTATCTTGCCATTCGTTTGATATTTTGTACAAATGCAATATTCCCTTGAAATTTGAGGTGAAATTCTAGGCCAATTCGCTTTAACGGCACTCGCGATGTTTATCGAAATCGGCGCCATGTTTTATTATAATAGACTCGTTTACGTACGTTTCAATACATTCGTAAGTTCGTAAAAAAGTGATGTGCGTATAAGATGTTGGCGATGGGAATGAGACTAAATTCACCGCGCAACTCATTTTGAGATGCACTCCATTCACTTCATACAGCAAATGAAATTGACAGTTTCTCGCAATACAATTTCCCCATACGTTGGTAGGGGGGGAAAAAACAGAAAAAAACCAACGTATGGGTTTCCTGTACTAGTATTCCCCTACCCCAAACATAAATCCTACAATAGTTTTAAAATAAAAAAACAAATATTAAAAAATAATTGGAAGATTTTTTTTTTAACAATTCAAAGTATTTGTTGGGCTTTTACACCTTCCCAGACCCCCTTCCACCTCCCCAGACCCCCTTCCGGGTAGCTCGTTCACGTAGCGTACGTGTTGTTGTTCCTCCCACTCGTTTCTCCCACGTGGAGAGTAGATCACTGTGATCGTATCGGAACGAGTCTGAGCCACCTCGGACTACCTTCCGGGGTGCCCTCTTCCCCAACCCCTCGCCCATAAAACTAAACAAAATCTAAACATTTAAACAAATCCTGACCGCGCGATCTTGAAAGCCCGTGCTCCTGATCAACAGATTCATCAACACGGCAATACCGTTTTGCCGGCAAACATGCGCCAATCCATTTCGCCCAACACAGAAATGAGACGCATGGATCGGGTAAACACATGTGGATCAGAAGATTTATTTCTTCAAACGGCTAATACTAACTGTTCAAGTTTAGACAAAACGATGGACATCTTTAAGTTAAATATAGTATCAGGATGCAACAACCGCTACATTTGATCACACCCTTCATGTAGTAAAAAGATATTTGAAAAATAGATTCGTAACATGGATGTCAAATTCGGAAGGGTTACGACTGGTTTAGCACGCCCGATTTACGATCAAAATTACTCAATAAGATTTGTTCAATCGTCTCTCGGAAGGGTTTTAATATTAAATATGAACGTATTTCGACTAGAAAGTACAAAATATTCAACTTACCTTCATTTGAAACCAGGCTTCGTCCATTCCCGCGAGTGTCGCCGTATTTGGGCCAGATGACGTAGCAACACCTGTCAACATTTTGGTATACGGTGAAGGGCGCCGCTCGAAAATACGAAACTGGACAACCCTAACATGGTTGATCGAATTATCATTATTATCCGGTCACTGATCATGTTCAGCGAGTAAAACTAAAGACCCCCTAAGTTAGGGATGTTCATATCATTGACTACACAGGGCGACATTTTTTTTTAAATTTGTCGCCAAAATATGTAGAAAACTCCATGTTTACCTCTTTTAAATCCAACGAAAACGGAAGACACAAGCTGGGATGTATTCACTGATGTCTTAGTACTAACCACACACACAAGCAACTGGACATCATGATTTTAAAGAGCACGTGTGGTGTAGTGGATAGCATGCCGGTCTCACGATGCAAAGGTCGTGAGTTCTAGCCCCGCTACAGCCAACTTGTTTGTATCCTTGGGCAAGGTACTTGGTCTCAATTGCTTCGTCGACCCAAGCGAGATTGGGGAGCTGTTAGGGGATATTACAATCTAAGTGCTGATACATTGTGTGCGCCGTATCGGATAGCCTGGTAAATGAAGCGAGGTGGTTGTGATGATTTCCTAATGGCAGCAAAAATCAGTGGTTCGGAAGTCACATAAAAATGGTGGTCCCGTGCATCGGAAGAGCAATACCCGAGCACGTTAAAAGGTTACAGACTCTTTCGCAAAGAGTAGGGGATCATCCCGGTCTGTAGCTGTTCACACATCTAACGGACCCCAATGGAAATAAGCTTCAACAAGGCTTTCTTGGGTTATCCAGGGTCGTAAGGCCCAAATAAATAAATACAAAAAAGCCCTAATATAGGGATGTTCATAAAAAAATTAAATGTTGAATTTAAATGTTATTAGTTTTGATGGAAAGATCATGTAATCCCCTTTAAAATGAGTGCTTGATGAGTTCACTAGGTTAAGTATAAGTGAAGTTATGGAGCAAAATGTGCTGTAAAATTTATGGTTTTTATAACAGCGTTTCAATGCAAAAACTTTGATTCATTATAATATGCCATGTTTAATGATAAACCATTTTTCAGCCCAAAAGGGCTCAATATTTTTATAGCCCAAAGTAGCCCAAAAGACTCCCAAACCAAACCTTGCTATTCAAGAAAAATTGAAGAGAGAGAGAGAGAGGGGGAGGGGGCGATTGCGGGGGGAGAGAGAAAAACAAAATTAAAAGTAATTTCCAAATCCATGTTTGGTCTCTAACCCCTCCCCCACCTCCCTTTCCCCTATCCCAAACATAAATCCTACAATAGTTTTAAAATAAAAAACAAATATTAAAAAATAATTGGAAGATTTTTATAAACAAATTCTTAGTATTTGTTGGGCTTTTACACCTTCCCAGACCCCTTTCCACCTCCCCGGGTCCCCTCTTCCCCAACCCCTTGCCCATGAAACTAAACAAATCAACAACAACAAAATCCTGACGGCGCGATCCTGAAAGCATGTGCTCCTGATCAACAGATTCATCAACACGGCAATACCGTTTTGCCGGCAAACATGCGCCAATTCATTTCGCCCAACACAGAAATGAGACGCATGGCTCGGATAAACACATGTGGATCAGACGATTTTTTTCGTCAAACCGTTTAGCTACGGTTCAAGTTTAGACAAAACGATGGACATCTTTAAGTTAAATATAGTATCAGGATGCAACAACCGTTTTTCTTCGTCATTCCATACAGGTAGTAAAAAGATATTTGAAAAATTGATTCGTGATATGGATGTCAAATTCGGAAGGGTTACAACTGGTTTAGCACGCCCGATTTACGATCAAAATACTCTATTACATCGACGATATTCTGGAATAAGATGTGTTTAATCGTCTCTCGGAAGGGTTTTTGATATTAAATATGAACGTATTTCGACTAGAAAGTACAACATATTAAACTTACCTTCATTTGAAACCAGGCCTCGTCCACTCCCGCGAGTGTCGCCGTATTTAGGCCAGATGACGTAGCAACACCTGTCAACATTTTGGTATACGGTGAAGGCCCTGAAGGGCGCCGCTCGAAAATACGAAACTGGACAACCCTACCTAATAATCTAAAGTAGTTTAAAATTTGCACGATTTGACCAGTTTTAGCAATGTAAGACAAACTACTTTTGGTTATAACTTTGTGATTATTCAGCCTGCAGACATGGTTGAACCATCGGTTTTTATTGTAAAGTACTTTGTTTCCATGTATTCCATTTTCAAAGAGATATTATTATTTTCAAAATTTTATGAACATGCCTACCCAAGTGACTGACAACAAAAAATTGACCGACATTTTTTTAAGATATATGGAACATTTTCTGAATAAAATTGTTAAAAATGCATAAAATGCAACCTTTTATTAAAGGTATGACCAGATTACTTTTTTAGGGCTATGATTTTTTTTTTCACATCAAAATATTTTGGTATCAGAAGAATCCCCATATTTTTCTCATTATGTCTGTAAAATATTAGGGTCCAGAAATGTTTCATTTGGAAATTATAGGCCAAAATGTGGTGAATTACTGCCAAAGGTGGTTAACCACCAGCCAGTCTGTGTACTACTCAATGGGCACATGTCTTTTGACCTTATGCTTCTAAAAATAGAACCATATTTATATTGGAGTTATGCAACTCAAACTTTGGAATGCAACAATTTTAAGGATGACCTTTCATGTAAAATAGAAAACATCAAGTTGAAAATCGGGTCATCTACCTTTAAATGATTAGCTTACAAAACAGTTTTAAATAGTTATTTTGATATTTTCAAAGCAAGTAATCGGCTTACAATCCAATTATTTTGTATTCTAAAGGGATTCTAAACCAATTTTTAGAACTAGAAATCGGCAAAATCCAAGAAGGCGTCTGAATTTTTCGTGTCTTGGTGGTCTACATAAATGATGCTGAAATCGGCCCAAAATTTGATATGAATTGAATTTCTTGACAACTGAAATTATAACGGAAGGATTTTCAAACATTCTTCTTCCAACCTATGCCCATAAAATATGGTATGATGAATTCAGTAATCCGATGTCATGTGATTTCTTTATTTATGTTGGTCAACAATCGGAATTATACATTTACGGACAACTTGTGTGTGATTTCTTGATCATGTGACACAGTCTCTTGTACATCCCTCGTAACACTGAGACTGAGTCACAGAAGAAGTTTTGGCAATTTATCAACAGCCAAAAGAAGGACAGTGCAGGCATACCTGCTTTAAAAACTGAGTCCGGCCTTGCAACCACTAGTGAAGCAAAAGCTGAAGCATTGAACCGTCAATATCAATCTGTGTTCACAAAAGAAAACACCACAAGTTTTCCTGAGAAAGGAGAAAGTCCACAAACATCATCTTCAGCACTAATGGCATTGAAAAGCTCCTGAGCAAGCTGAATCCCTGCAAAGCAAATGGCCCAGATCTCATACCCATTTGTGTGATGAGAGAGACAGCAAGGCAGATCGCACCAATTTTACAGGTTATTTTCACGCAATCATATAAGACCAAAATATTGGTTGACAGCCAACATTGTTGCCATCTACAAAAAGGGTAATAAAAACACACCAAGTAATTACCGCCCTGTTTCGCTGACGTGTGTCACTACCAAGTTAATGGAGCATGTCATTTTTCACTCTATTTTTATTTTAAAGGTCATCAATTTTAGAGTCAATAGGGTAAGGCTTAGGGGTATAAAAACACCCCTCCTCTTTTCAGTATTTTCTCTGTATGGGAGTGCTTAGTACTGAAATTCAAAAGTATCTATACATTTTTATTTTAAAGGTCATCAATTAGTTGGAGCCAATAGTTGTATAAAGTTAGATCTGAGTTGTCCACAATGTGCTTTTGTTTCAGGAGACTGTATAACTGCAGATGCTGCCACGTGTTACACATGTTCTGATATCATTTGTGAAACCGTATACTATAACTAGTGTACCATCCCTTTATACTTGATTAATGGGGGATCCATTATCGATATCATATCATTGGACAATTGTACCAACAAATGATTCTGATTAGCCTAATGATTACCAGCTGACGCTATTCATTTAAAAACTATACAAAGAAATATATGATTTAATTATTCATTTTAACAGCTGTCTTCAATCTGTATTTGCCAATACCAAATGATAAGGGAGTAGATTGGGATTCAGAAAATGTTGTTATCATTGTCAATGGAACATGTGCCCATGTAGCAAAGTGGAGCAACAAAAGAAATACCCCTCCCCACTTCAAACTGGCAAAGCATGGGATTTTATAACATTCTCAGATAGGAAGGCAAACCAAAATATGTTTGTTTGTCCATAGATCCCTCCAAAGGGTACCGTATGGTCGCTAGGTCATTTTCTTTTCTTTTTACAAATCACATTCAAAAGATGTATAATAAAAGTGCTAAGATGTGAATAGGACTATTTTGCTATTAACTCGCTTCGTTCATGTTTTAAAACAGTTAAGAAGAGTAAAGAAACAATTCTGGAAATTCCAAAATTAGGGTAGGTACTCATTTGTACATAAACAACTTTTTTTGTCAGTTTTCAAAATTAGGGTAGGTCGAAAATGGAATTATTATTTTTAGGACTTATTATATTATATTGGATTCAACATGACTATATCGTGTCAGGTAATCTCTGATGTTGGTTTACTACAGTTTTCCAATTTGGCGAAGCCTCCTTACCCTAGCTTACAGCAGCGAATGAATAGAAGGACGGGGGCGTGCATGAATGTAACAATCGCACTGTGTATCATATGCGTGATGCGTGTGTGCTGTCAAATCTGCGTGCGTGTGGCCATATATATATAACCGCACGTATTTGCTTGGATAAAAAACGAATATTTCTCGCCAATTTGGAACTGATCAAACTATAGCCGAAATAAATTGAAATAGGCACTATACATTGTCATGGACACATACCAAAAATTGTATTGCTAAACAAATCATGCTTAAATCTGCAGCATTATTTGTTTTCTGTACATATAAGGGGTCGTCCATAATTTTCGCCATTTTCAGTTACGTACAAAGCGTACGTAAGAGGGGGGGAGAGGGTCAAAATATACCCCAACCGTACGTAACTTAAATGGCGATCTTGAGAGGCGGGATTTGTACAAAATAAAATAAAATTTCGCCATTTATTGCGTACGTAACTCGAGGGGGGGGAGGAGGGGGTAAAAAGTTACGTACGCTCTGTACGTAAGTGAAAATGGCGATAATTGTGGACGACCCCTAAATTCATCTAGTTGTCAAATGTCTTCCAAGAAATAATTGACAAATCTAATCAATTATTTTGTAGAATTAGTTATTGAATAAAACCAATTTGGCAATAAAGTTATGACTGATTTATGGTGACAGTAATCCAATGCTTTGTTGTTTTTTCAGGTGTGGTCATTGTAAGAGATTAGCTCCAACTTGGGATGATTTAGCTGACGTCTATAACAAGGATGACTCTAGTGATGCTTACATAGCCAAGGTAAGCGATAGACACAATTTAGTAGATAAACTGGATCACCCTAGTGTAGCTTATAGTGATGTTATAATTAGAACTATTCTAGTGGTGCTTAGGCCAACAACAACAAAAAAGGTTTGTCTCAAATGACATGAGAGACTGAAAATCTAATCTAATGCGGGATTTTTTGTCTTCTTCAATTTAGTCCTGATCTTCATTTGTTTGGGCAAAAAGTTGGATTTTGCAAGGTTTTTTTGAGAAAATTGAAAAAGAAAAAAAATTGGAAAAAAAAATTGGGAAAAAAAAAAAATCATAACAAAGGAATTGATCCTTTCGCTGTCGGTATTGTAATTTTTTATTGGTCGTATCTTATGAAATATAATGGTCAAGATCTGGAAGCGTGTTCGGACGTTAAATTGGTCACTTTTATTCAAAACAGCGTAAAATAAGTTTCCCTCAACCAATCTAAACCAGATAAAATTCATATTAAAGCTAATTGATTGTCTTTATACCGTAGTAAATTGTTTTGAAAACAAACGAACACTTTTTTCTAACAAAATCGCTGAAGTTGAGTAAACTTTTTTTTGACTCACCCGGTATATCACGGAATATCCGAAAAAGTGGCGATTGAAAAACAATTTCCAAATTTTTTGTTGAGCAATTTATATCAACATTGTAAATATTGTCCACGTATAGTAACTATGTCTACGTATCGGCCTATAAGTATAGATGATTATCGACAAATTGGAGTGATCAGGATAATACCTTTTTATTTTGTGACAATCTTTTCATTATCATTGATACAGGTGGACTGCGTAAAAGAACCCAAACTTTGTAAAGAATACGGTGTGACAGGATATCCAACACTCAAATTCTTCAAGAAGGGTGAGGAACCTGCAAGATATCAAGGAAAACGAGATCTTGAGACACTCAAGAAATATGTACAAGAGTCTCTAAGTGCTCCTGCTGTAAGTATCTATGTAATTATCAAATCATTGATGATGCGTTAAAGGAGGTGTCCCGCAAGCATAAAAGTGTGCATTATATGTTAGAAAAATAACTATTGAGCCCAACTTTTGTATTTATATAGAACAAAACACCACACTTAAGGCAAAACCAAATAAAAACCGCAATCCCTCAACATGCACTTTTTAAAATTCGCGGCGATCGAAAGTCCCAGTGTCGATGATGTCATAGTTACACAATGCACATGCGCAAATTTGAGCACCGATACCATGACGTCATCGACACCGGGACTTTCGATCGCCGCGAATTTTAAAAATTGCATGTTGAGTGATGGCAGTTTTTATTCATTTTTGTGGCTAGTATGGTGTTTTGTTCTATATAGTTACGTAATTTCGGCTCGATAATTATTTTTCTAACAAATAATGCTCAATGTTGTGCTTGCGGGACCCTTCCTTTAACAACTTAGTTATACCATAGTGCAATTATAGTTGTGCCTACTTAGAAATCGCTGTAAAATAACAAGCACTTGATTAGTGTTCAAAATTATAAACTCGGCACTTAAGTCAATTAAAATTGCCTATTTTTGAACATTGGACCAAATTATCTGCAGGCTTTCATAAATTATAATTACAAGGTTACTGATTGACTTGATTGAAGTGGTTAATTTGGCCAATGTGTAAACGTGGACATTTTCGCACCACATTGATTAATATTCACACTCCAAACAGCTACCACAAAAATAAAAACACACAAATATATTTATTTTGGGTATAAATCTATGTAATGAACTTTCAAATCGTGAATTTAAAAAACAAGTGAAATGGCTGAAAATCGGCAAAGCGCAAAAATGGAATCGTGCGAAAATTACCACTTTTACAGTACCTTACACTAAAAGTTGATTCCATCAGCACAAAGATTTGCTTGAATCAAACAGATTATTGATATGAAACTGATTTCAGAAAATTAATATAGAAATCCAGGACTAAGAATTATTTCTACTTTTTTATACAATGTATACTTTGTGCCACCTCATCATATTGTGAGGGCTGATGAAGTGATCGGTCACATCATATTATCACTATCTAAGAAAGAAAAATGTTGGTCTCGGCACAGTTATGCTGATTCAACTAACTTTGTGAAGTTAACCCTTTGAACACTGACCCCTCATGTATAGGGCTCCCCAACACTGACCCCCCCCCCCCCCCCAGGTTAACTCATCAGCACATCTAAAGTACTACACTGCATTAGTAATGTCTAGAAATGTTTTATAGTCATATACTTTTGTGTAATGATAAATGATATCATATAACACATAATTATATAGCAATGTTATATAAATGTTACGCCCTACTGTATCTCTACCATGACCTCGAACACCAGCTGTGTATTATCACCAGCACCGGTCACCAGAGGTAGGTCTACGAGATCACTTTCTGTAGTGTATCAGTGTATCACTCCCATTTCCAGCACTTCATGTTTACCGTATCTTGATACGTCTTGATACATGCGATTGGGGAATCCCCAAAGTTTGTAAACAAAACGCACATGTCTAAAGCACCTAAAGCGGCCGCCCGGGTATATGATCAAACTCGAAAAAAGCTGTAGCGCCCACCCGTGTTCAAAGGGTTAAGAGATAAAGAGAACACAAGCATACAATGTGCATTGATCATATCTGATTACTTTATTAAAAAGAAAAAAGCACAACTATTGACTATATTATTATTTTTATTTTAAAAAAATTTAAAAATACAGCGCATAGCTTTTTTTTGCCTTAGTACTAACATTACCTACCAACTAGCACTGGTTTCAGGCTCGCTATTTTTCTCATTTACTGATTTCACACTGAAAATGGAGCTTGCTTGCGAGCGATAACTTCCCGACAATTTCACCCATGTAGGCCTACATTCGAATTTTAAAGAGTTGGTCAACCACAAAGCCGACTTGGTGGCTTTGAATGTCTTCATGAGAAATATATTATAATATATAATGGGATTTTCGGAGACTTCTTGCGATTTCCTACGCCATCGTGGACAGAGTCGGAGAAAGTGGGGGTAACCCGCTAGTTGGAACATCTTGATAAACTATTTGATCGGCAATGATAGGGTCGGGGATGGGCCGCTGAGGTAACACAACAGTACAACTCACCATGCGTAGAGGAATTGGTGACCTCAAATAGAGAAAATCCCCGTCCTTTGGTTACGTGAAGGCCTGATCATACCTCGATCGTTGCATATTGGTCGACGTCAATAAAAGTTGAAGTTGCTTCAACTCGCGATCCAATATCTGTCGATGGGAGTGCAATGCAGGGAGTGAGAACAGGCCTTGATACGACAGGTTTGTAATTCTTAACTTTTATATTTGTTCATCTCTCAATTTATTTTATCCAAATAGGAAAAACCTGCAGTACCAAAGCCCGAGAATGGACTGTATGAGCTGACTGAGGACTCATTCAAAGATCATATTGCCAAGGGAAGTCATTTCATCAAGTTTTATGCACCTTGGTGTGGACATTGTAAGAGACTTATTCCAGTATGGGACCAACTTGCAGAGGGATTTGATCATTTAGAAGATGTTACTATATGCAAGGTATGTAATAAATAGTGAGTTATTTTGGATTTACTTTGACTGCTAACGTTGCGCATACATTCTTGTAATAGTAAACAATTGCCCATAAGTAATTCCGCAATAGTCTGTAGATCATTTTGGTTAGATCTACAACAAAAATGTATATATAACAGGAATAACATCCAGTTGTGCCCTTTAGCTGTCAACTAATAATAAGCCTTGACGGGGTAGCTGGGGTGAAAAAGGAAACCAGAGATGCCAGTTTTCAGGTTTTTTGTCACTCTAATTTCTGCTCTTTTATTTGTTTTGAGCCCCTTTTGGAGGCATTTTAGCCACATTTTATGTAATATGTCAGGTTTTTTTAGTTGTACTGACTGGCATCTCTTGGAAACACTACATAACATACAAAGATCGTAGTGTGATACGCTGTTGCACGTTTGCATAGTCTATGTAGTGTTTGCTTTTTACCACCCAGCACATCCATTGGAGGCTTAATATTAGTTAAGGGAACAAACTGGCTGTTATTTGCCTGTTTTATATGAAGAGGTTTTTTGCAAAAGGGCCTGCATCCACTTTGGCTCTTATTGAGAAAAAGTCAAAAAAACTGTTTCTAAATATTCAAGTTGAGCAATTGAAAAACTGAATGGATTATGAAAGAGGTACACTACATACTAATTTAAATTGAAATAAATTTCAAATGTGCTAGTTTTTAATTTTTTTAAAATCATGTTTACATTTTTTGAAAATTTGGATGTACCGTATTATCCCTATTAAGCGCCCAGGGCGGTTAACCAAGTCATTTTGGGTGGGCGCTTATTTGTATACTGATTTACAAAGTTGTTGACCATCAAGGTTGCAAAATTCAGCAACCTTTACGTCCAAAGACGATGTTTTGCAATTCAAGATGGCGGCCTCCACGAAGGACAACAAACACGAAACGTGCGTATTTCGGATGGTTTCTGTTGCTGTTTAAAGGCTTAACACATGGTTTAAGTTCACTTTTGGAACACAAAACAATATGTCAAGTATGTCTGAAGTTAAAATAACCATAATTTTCCCTTTACTTTCAAGCAATTTGTAGTCCGAGATTTAGTGTGATGTGAGTAATTTTTAAGTAAGCTTATTTTTAGGTGGGCGGTTAATTAGTATATATTTTTAAAGTCACCTGAGAAAAAGGGGGTGGGCGCTTATAAGGTCCTGGGCGCTTAATAGGGATAATACGGTAGGCCCTTTTGCAACAAAACTCCATCTGTTTGTACATAGAGAAAAAATACCACACAAAAAAAATTATTTATTTTAATCATTTAAAAAAAAAAAGGTTTGATATAAAAATGTATAGCTCACAATCATATGTTTCAAGGAAATAAAGTCATTTTTCAAAAGGCCTGTATTCCGATTTAATTCTGGATACAGGCCCTTTTGCAACAAAACAACGATTTCAATGGCTGTTTACAATGAGATGTAGGTCTTTTTGAAAAAATGACTTTGTTTCCTTGAAACATATGATAAGTCTTTTTCTATGAAGAACAAACATCAATGTTATGCATTAACATTGGGTGAATGTGTGGTGGTGCACACAGCACTGATCCAACAGGGATGAGATACTTCTTTCAATGCGTATAACCATATGTGATGTGATCTGTGAAAACCCGCCACATGGTGGCATTTTTCATATTGGAGATATTTATATCATAAGAAAGATAATATTGTGCTGATTACAGAACTGTTTCGATCATTTTTCTACGATCATTACAAAAAAAGTTATGAGTGAATGATGATTGTGATGTCATCAAAAGCTACAAAACAAGAAATCATGAAAACAGGCCAAAAAAGATACATAATTCAATATAATAACATTATAAGGTTAATAATAAAAGTAACTTTAGCAAGTTTTTGAAGGTGAAATTTCATGAAAGATGATGATACAAAGTATTGGAAACTAATTTTCTTTAAAAAAATCTAAAAAAAGAAAAAAGTTTTTTTATTTTTTTATTTTTTAAATTTTTTATTTTACCCATAATCCCTAGTTCACATTTTGCGACATCCGACGGGTTTTCACAGATCGCATCACATATTATGAATCTGTTTATGTTTGTGTTTTCAGGTTGACTGCACACAACACAAGAAAGTATGCGAGCAGTATGGTGTCAAAGGTTACCCAACGCTCAAATTCTTCAAGGATGGAGAACTGGTATGTGTTTCATTTGTAGTAGTGTTATTGTCACCACAACCGTGTAATATGTTGATGTGATTGAAATGATCGCTTTATAAAGCGTGGGACTTCAGAAATAAAACAAATCAACAAAAGCATGGGGGTCAGAATATTTCTGATATAAAGGGAAGGGTGTAGTTGTATAAAGTGTGGAGATAAAATAAAAAGGGTGGGTGTCAATTCCATGCGGAGAGTAATTTCTCAGCTATCGTCAAAATAATCAAAATACCAACCGTGACGGCTCGCTAGCGCTAGTAATATCATAAATCATACTTCAAAATTAAAAAGTCGCATCGAAACATCAGCTAATCCTCATGATGTTAGTCTTTTCAACACAATCTTGTGTATTCCATGATTCCATATCTGTAATACATGTTTAAGATCACCTAATAGACAGACCGAGCCTGTGCGAGGTTATTAGTTGTAAGCGGATTTTTTATTCCATTGTATAATTAACCACCTCCATTTTAATTTGATAGGTAGAGGATTATAAACAGGCACGTCAATATGATAATCTCAAGAAGTACGTCTCTAAGATGATCGGTGAGAAGGAAGAAAAGACGGAGGAACCAGAAGAAGAATCAAAGGTAAGGAACACATCTTGTTTTCAAAAACAAGTTGAAATTTGGATTTCAAACATGGTAAAAAAAACATACTTATTAGGCTATATTAAAAAAATCATTTGTCTCAAAGCTCCCGTGCGCGTTAGTTTTTTTGTTTGTTTTTTTTCAAAAAAAATAAAAAATTCAATTCATTGATCACATCATTTTAAATACAAAAGTTCAGTTTTACAAGGATTTCAATATTTTATATTTAAAAAAGAATCATAATTTGTTGTTTTTTAAATTCGCATTCCGCATTAGGTTTTGAAAAACTGAAGAGCTTTGAGACAAAAGATTTTTTTAATATAGCCTTAGTAACCTTGTGTAAAAAAATGAAGTCAGTCGCATTTATCGTTTGTCCTGGGTGAATCTTTTTCTCGAGGCAACCAATTTACACGTTTGTCCACGAAGCATCTAATACATGCATAAAAGATTAATTCATGGTGTAATTGAAATTATATGCACAGTGAATTTTTGCTGGGAGAAACATTCTAAATATTCACTTACCCAAAATATGAAATGTGTATTGTGTTCCGAATTTAAAGCATAATGAAGATATTGGAAATGTTGATGAGATGTTCAAATGTGAAAATTAGATGACGATTCTAATAAAAGAGTTCTCTGAACATAAAAAAATGCCGAGTTGATTTGCCATAATTTGATAACAGAAGCTCCAAAATTGACGGGGGAAAATCTTATGACACACTAAAGATTGCTGAACATGATTATTAGTATTTTGCGAACAATTTTAATATTTTCATGGCCAATAAAAATTCATGTTTCACATGGGACACTTTTTTAACACACCCTGTATAAAGACATATAAAAACATATGAAGCTGTTGCATTACTTATCGCACCAAATCGGTAATTGAATAATTATTTCTAGTTCACTTTTGGCATATTTCAAATTCTATCTCACCAGAAATGTTATGTATACACATTAATTCCATAAACAAGATTTGTTTGTGTGTGTGTGTTGTTGTATGGTTGCTATTTTATAAATTCTTGAAGCAAATATTTCATTCATTTCATAGGTAGACACACTGCTGACCCTACATCCATAACTCTGTTTATAAAAAAAAAAACTGAGGCAAAGTCATTCAATATTTGCTGAAGCTTTGCCCATATTTTTGCCAAATAGATTCTATATCATTGTGTGTTTGTCTTCTTTCAGGTTGTTATTTTGACTAAGGATTCCTTTGCAGAAGCAACAAAATCAGGACTCTCCTTTATCAAATTCTTCGCACCATGGTAAGTAGTTCATCATCTATATTATTTACAATGTTATCTCAATAATCAATAACACAATCTCAAATATTACTACAAACTTGAATACAAAATGATTAGGGTTGAAAAATTGTACAAGTGCACAAAGTTTTTGAGCAATGAATAAAATTAAGAATTATTTTTTTGTTTTGTTTGTATTTTACCCACATTTGGTATGGTGCACAACCTTATTTTGGCCTTAAAATTAAATTTGAAGATAAGGTGACGACAAAAAAAAGGTTCTACAGACTCTACCGACCCATTTTTTCTGGAAATGTCAACAAACAAATATTTTTTGTACAAAATTGTTTTGAAATTGAAATATTGTGAATTTGTTTGAAAATTTCAAAAATGGTTAAAATTTGCCAAGTCACACACAAAAAACCACCAGAAAACAACCGACCCTATCTGAGAGGTCTGTTTGTGTATAGAACAGGGGGCGGTTTCATCACCTAATCCTGATAAACATCACATTCCAACGTTTCACTGAAAGTTACGCTGGAGTAACAAAGCCATGTGGTCAAAAAAAAGCAAAATATCAATTTGAAAATTATGAGTTATTCAGCCCATACACAAAGGAGGGGAGGTTCATTATTATTACCTTACAACTGTACATGCATGCTAGAGTTGATTCTACTATTGCCTTATATTATTTAACAAATAGGTGTCCTCATTGTAAGAAGATCGCCCCACTCTGGAAAGACCTAGCCAAGAAATTTGAAGGCAAGAGTGGAGTAACTATTGCTGATGTTGACTGCACTGAACATAAGGATTTGTGTTTGGAGCATGAGGTATGTATAGCGCAACAAAGAACATCTTTACCCAGGTACACTGGTCCACACTTATGTGTAAGGGCTCAAAATACACGGGGGCGAAGGGCGATTAGCCCCCACTTTTCACAAAATATAGCCCCTGATAAAATTTTGGCCTATAGTAAAATGTACTAAAGGGGCGATTTTTGGCAGAATTTGCTCAAAATATAACCCTCATAGCCCAAAAATTATGTTGAACCCTGGTGTAAGCGGTTGTTAATGCCCATATCTGTGGAGGTGCATATTTGATGCAGCACATCAAAAGGGGGGACTTTGCTGCTGTGTGTTTTTCAAGATATAGAAGAAAACGGACAGAAAAAAATAATGAAACAAATAAGAATTTAGGAGTCATTTTCACTCCTAAAATCTGAATGCCTTGATAAATTTTAATCAATTTGGTGCAATTTTAAAGCTTAGAAAATGCTCTCTGAGCACACATAATAAACTCAAAATTGACTTCACCTGCAAAGTCCCCCTTTTTGATGTGCTGTGGGGTCGCAACCCAGAGGTTGGGAACCACTGGTTAACATACTCACTCTCTTTTCGACATATTGAATTTTAAGTTCAAAATTTATTTTCAATGCAAATATTTATTTAGTGACTGTTTTCAACAAATCTGAAAAAGGGCAATTTAGAAATTGTTGAACCTTTCAAAAACAAAAACAAAGTATATAAATTAAGCAGGCATGATATTTTGTAGATACAAATCTGAAAATAAGATATTTTTCACTCTCAAATGTAGATATTGTTGCCTAAATTTGTATTTATTTAGCCAAATTGTTGGCAATTTAGCACAATAGCCTGCTCTTTTTAATATTTAAGGGATTTAAGATTGTTGTCACCTGATATGAATATCATGCCTGAATTCAAGATAGACATTAGAAAGCCAACATTTAAAGACAAAGCTGTAGAATATACCACAACTAAATGTATAGCCATCAACATCGATCGAAACAATGATCAAATCTTAGTAATGAATGTCAGATCAATGAATTAAGTAACAAACATAACGATTTCACAAATGTTCTTTTCTCTTACCAGGTCAAAGGTTACCCAACCCTTCTGATGTTCAAGAATGGAGTTTTTCTAGAGAAGTATTCCAAAACCAGAGATCTTGATGCTTTCAGTGCTTATGTACATGCTAAACTCAGGGATGAATTGTAATTTGAAAAACACTGTCAGCTTATTTCACCATTCAAACAAAACAGGGTCCTAGAACACATTAGTCTCAAGTGTAGTCCTGGGAATTGTCTGGTTTTGTTTTTTGGTCTTTGTTTCTTTTAATTTATGCACTAAAATTCCTTACTTAGTGTACACGGTATGTAGACAGCTATTTTGTGATACTGTAAAAAGTGATTTTTTAAATGTTTATGGATAGATATTTCACCAAACTAGAACACAGTCGATAGTGTGCTATTAGTCGCTGGTCATAATGTAACATTGTAGGAGTTGATTTTGTGTGTGGAAGGTTTTTTTTTATCCATAAACATATAAAATAAAAAACACTTTAAATACAGAAATCTGTGTACTGGGTCCGTTTGAATGGTGCAAACTACTGACAGGTATAATAGTGAACATGTAAGCATTTATTTAAGAGGGTGAAACAAACAAAATGGTGTAAATGTGCAATATTCATAACACCTGCAGTGTGTACTAGAGTTGAGTCCACTTTGTGAAAGTCTGAGTTATCGGAAGACTGGAGGCCGATTGATTCAACACTGATACCAGGCAGGTTAACATTATACACCCTATACTGTAGTAGTTCTGGTTTTGTCAGAGTATACAGTTTTACAAATAAAACCTTGAAATCAAAAGAAAAAACATGGCAAAAGAAAAGCAAAGAAGCATGTCTGGATATTTTGGCAATGTCACTCCTTAAAGTGAAATTTTTGATTTAGAGGCAAATTTTAGACCTACAAATGAAGAAACGCAATATTTTGGAGTGACATTTTCTCTTTTTGTAGTAAATAAATGCATCTTGCTGGGGATTTGATTTGTCTCCAGACCTGCAAAGATAAGGTGAACATGGTTCATCATAATTATCCCGTACAATGTTGTCAGAAACTGATAAAGACGAATATTCTAATGGTTTTTATAGCCCAGCCCACCAATTTATACTTTTGACTTGTAGTAATAATGATACAGTAGAAAAGAGTTATGGCTACGTCGGCATGAGATAATGGCAATATCGTGTTCAGTGCCCCGCACATGCGTAATGTGTACACGCATACGGAATAAGCGCCGAAACATATCCGTTTATTCCTTTAACGGGGCAGTAAGCACGACATTGCCGAGATAATAATGATACAGGGTGTGTTTATTAGGGATTCAAATGCAGACATTTATTTTACAACATATTCTACCTTTTGTGCCATCCCATATATGCCTGCCACACTCTCTTTGAAATAGTATTTAATAATATTTTAGTAGGAAATATTTGATTCATATAAGGCCAAATTAAATTAATTGTTTGTCTCAAAGCTCCCGCGCGCGTTAGTTTATTGATGCGCATTAGAAAAACAAAAATCTGAAAAAAACTTCTTTTTTTTTCTTCTTTTTTTTCAAAAAAAAAAATCCCAAAATTTCACAGATTTTTCAGATTATCATTGATCACATCATCTTAAATACAAAAGTTCACTTTAACAAGGATTTCAATATTTTATATTTAAACAAATTAAAAAAAACTTGAAAAAAAACCCCGCATTCCACATTAGTTTTACAACTGGAGAGGAGCTTTGAGACAAACGATTAATTTAATTTGGCCTAATATGTTGTGAAATATTTTGGATAGTTATGTTGCACAGCGGAGAATAATTGAAATACACAATCGTAATTCACTTTTTTTCTTCAAAGTTTTCAATGTGCACAGTAAGAGATGTTAAGCTTTATCAAGTGTAATTCTAAAGATGGATGTTACCAAGATCTTTTAAACCAAGTATCCATTTTCATTTGAATACAAGTCACAGAGACAATGCCGGTTCTATATATTTTAAAAGTAAATATAAATGCATTTCAAAATGGTCGAGCGCATCACACTTGTACTTTACTTGATGGTCACAAATATATTTTATATACAAGCTTAATAATACTACAGATATTACCCAAGCTTGAAGATAATACTGTACATTTGACAAATATATTTTATATACAAGCTTAATAATACTACAGATATTACTCAAGCTTGTAGATAATACTATTGCCATACTGGACACAAACAATACTGTACTGGTTTTGGTCAATTTCTACTATAGTATATTTATCTATCACCGGGACAGTGATGTAACTGCACCATTTACTAATTGCAGCACATAAACACATGTGTCTACTCGAGTTGTAGTATTTTGCGCATCACAAATACTTGTTGTATGTATGAGGCGCCGGCGTATGCACACACGTGCAGAGAGACAGAAGAAACATATGTGTGTGTAACTGCTGCGTCTGTAAAGTTACGTCACTATCCAGAGGAAATAAGATAGCGTATGAGCAAGTTCTATAGTCCAATTCCGCACAGAATATTAGCAGCAGGTATCGTTTTCAACAAGGTAGAAACTTGCATTGTGGTAACATTCCATTGACGTGTAACATGTATAAGAGATAATTGATTTAAATAATTGTGTATGGTGTGGTTTTGAACTGTTGTTTTGTAGATAATGGTTATTGGACGAGCAATATCAATTAAGATGAATGTAATAGTAAAAGTGTGTATTGAAAATACCTATTTATAACATTTTTTTTTTTTTAATTTCAATCACGACTTTTATGAGAACAGTATTACAATCAAATTGTATCTAGTTTTGTTAATCAAAATGTGTACAACATTTAAGGAGGCTGTTAAGTGTCAGGCGTAGCCTCCCCGTAAAACTGCCGTAACTTTTTCATTATACATTTAATCCATATAAAAGTATACAATTTTGGAAAGGAAATGAGAGGGAGAATCCATATTTGGTATTATCAGATTTCACTATAAATGCTGATTTTTTTTTTAAATTATGACCAAAAATCAGCATTTTTAGTGAAATTTGATATTAAAATGGATTCCCCAACTCATTTCCTTTCCAAAATGTATACTTTTATATGCATCACATTAATAGTTCAAAAGTTACAGCGCTTGATAAATGTCATGCTTTATGGGTTAACAGCCCCCTTGAGAACAGTTAAATATCATGTGGTAATTTATACACAAGTAGAAGTTGATGTAATCTCAGCATTGTACAGTGCTTGTGCCTTGAATAATAGTCTTCAAAAGTTCTTTACTTATTTTGTATGTTTGGCTTTCTTTTCAATGAGATTTAAATCATTGCCTACCGAAGAGCTTTAAGCAGTTCTAGCATAGCAGTGTGGATATAAGAAATGTTATTCAACCAGACTTGTGGAGTTTATGAGATGGATCAAACAATTGATCTTGTGAGATACTCCTCACATTAACCAACCTAATTCTAATGTACTGCGAATGCTACTGGTTTAAAAAGAAGAAGCAAGGAAGTTATGTTGGACAATCTTAAGGAGACCCAAGGGTAAATCTCTCATATGGACAGGGGAAGATCATCAGGGATCTTCCCCACTGCATGATCTCGAGGACCAGAAGTTGTTGCAACACTGGCGGCAAGGCTCAAGATAAGCGGGCGCTGGGCGATTTTTACCCCTCGGTCCTCCTGCCATAGCGCCCGGTAATGCTGAAAAATAAACAACCGAGCGCTGATATTTTGTCCAAACCAGTGCCCGTTGATGATCGGGAAGCTTGCCCAAGACATCAAATTTCGATTGACAATACGATTTATTAAAAAGTTAGCTCCTGGTAGACTGAAAGTAGCTCCTGGTTTTCAATAAATCCCATGATCCGGGCGCTACTTTTGGAGAGAAAAAACAGCTCCCGGTAAAAAAACTGTTATCTTGAGCCTTGACTGGCGGTTTGATCCATTTCAATTGATCTCAGTTTTGTCCTGGTGTGGCATGGATTTCATATCGGAAGAATAAAATGCAGACTAGCAGTTTGTATTATAATCAATGGGCAGTTTGTAAACTTCCTTGATTATTTCCATCTTCTATTTTATGATGTTATATTTTAATGACACATGCTCCACAACCATAAATCAGGGTCATAATCTACATTCACACACACGTTACAGAAATAATTATATGAATTGTGTCAGTGTGTCAGATTTCATAGGTCTCTATACCATACATCAGTACTTACATTTGTACTAAGTTTGAGATTAGAATTGTGGTAACCAAGTCTTCTGTTACTCCTTGAAAAGTTGAATAAATAGCACAAGTTCTTGTACTATATGTATCGTCTTGATTTTATTGTTGATTATCAATTACTTTTTTCAACCTACAGTTTGGATTGAAATAAGGCTAAAAAAGAGTTGTGTTGCCCTCATCCGGCCGGGTCCAAAAAAAATGAAAGATTTTTTTAATTTTTTATATTTCAACACTATTTTAACCTATCTTCCGGTTGATGAATGTGTGTAAAAGCCAACGAAATCCAGAAAACCAAACAACAAGCTCTGGTTTAAACTCCACGTACAAGAAAGTAAATGCAACTAGTATATTGTTTTTATTTAGTCTCATTCTCTCCATCTCCATATAATATGGATATTCCATACTTGAAAGCAGTTTTTGTTATAGAATCATGAAGATTTTTTCATGGATGTGTACTTCAAGAAATTATTCACCATTGGGTAGAAAATACAGCCAGTATGCATTTTCCTTAGTATCTTCACACATGTTGACTGAAATAATAGGTATAACATGGTTGATTTGGTATACTTAAAACACAAAATACTTTTCTTTTTTGTTGTTGGCCTAAGCATGGGATGAGCCATCAAAATGAGTCGTGTTTTGCAGTCTCTGAGAACCAATTCAGAATTTAGAATGGAATAAAAAGAAATTTGTACTGGTATTTGAAGGGAGAAGTCGTCTGCAAATCCCATGTTATTAGACTAGAAGGCCAATATTGGTAAAAGCAACATGGAGAGACTGTTTACTCATGATAAGACTCGTCCCCTTAGCAAGTATAAACTAGGAAAATAAGGGGAAAAGTGTACTTTAGGTCCCAGATACTGGTATACCAGTATCACCCAATACTGGCACATGAAATTTGCCAGTATCGCTCGATACTGATATACCAAATTGTGTTCCAGTATCGAGTTATACTGGAACCTTTTTATATATGTTCCAGTATCGGGCGATACTGGTTACACATGCTACTTACTAGTAGTGATTTGCTCCATTATTGAACGATACTGGTACATAATTGTATTCCAGTATCGGGCGATACTGGAACACGGACTTTGTTCCAGTATCAAGCAATACTGGGTGTTCTAGTATCGCAGTCCAGAATATGGGGCCTAAAGTACACTTTTTCCAAAATGTGTTGTTCAATTGGCTTTGATGCTTCATAATCTGTTCCAATAAACATGTACCCGCGATGTCCGACTTGCACTTCAACAGTATATTTGTATGTATTTTAACATGTCCAAGCTTGAAATCAAACTTACTTATAGTTCCAAATTGGCGAAGACTCCTTACAGCAGCGAATGAATACTGAAGAACGCTGGCGCGTGCTGAAGGCAACAAGCGCACTGCGCATCAGGTGCATGCGGTCAAAACCGTGTGCTTGTGGCCATAATCTTGCGCGTACGCTTCGATAACTTTTGCGCTCGTAGAGATAAAAACAAATATTTCTCGCCAATTTGGAACTGATTAAACTATAGTGAACAAGGTGAAAGTGATGATAACAATTAATCTTTCCCTCATGGTGGTCAACAATATAAAAATTCATTTCCTCAACCGGGATTTTAACCGGGACCTCTCTATCTCCAGACGGATGCTCTACCAACCGAGGTTAAAGGGCATTGAGAGATACGTATGGGAGTGCGCCCTCAATTATCCTGGAAATCAGGTTTTTTTGCATCAAAGTTATACTTAGGCATACTAACTACCATCTGAAACAGTTTACCAACATTTGCCGTTTATCATATAAAATTTCATGATTTTCTTAGTCTCGATATAACTAAGGTGCTGAACTCGGAAGATATGCGTAGTTTTACTCACGGACTTTTGCGGCAAATCTCAACCCGGAAGTGCCGTTATTTGCTTAGTTTGGCATGAAGGCGATGTCGGAATTGTATGATATTTTGGATTTGGGCTATGTTGATGTTTATCTTTACGTTATTTGCTCATTTAGTATATCGATACATCTCTCAATGCCCCTTTCAGGGGGCTGTGGACCCTCAGGTATAGCCTCCGTAAAACTGCCGTAACTTCTTCATTATTCATTTAATCTATATAAAAGTAAAATGGTTCAATAAATCCAACCATGAACATGAAATTGACCATTTTGGAGAAAATTATAAAACACACATTTTTTTTACCCATTTTATGTTTTGCAAAGATAACTCAAAATATGTTTTGTCAATTTTTTTCATTCTAGTTTTATTATAATCCTAATAAAATTCAACAATCATAATGGGGAAATCATTAATTCTATCGAAAGTCCAAGCTTGTTTGTTATGTCCATGTATCGGGCCAATTAATCAGTTTGATTGCCCAAGTGAGCACTCTATTGTAGTCTTTGTCAAAGACACCTCACAAAATTACTCTATGTAAACTATAATTTGAATCACAATGCCTTGGATCGTGTGAGAACGAACGCATGCATGCCCGCCATAATATAGCGCAGGTGAATCATACAGCGACGCAGTACGTGTTTTGACCATCGCATGCACGTCACATTCATGATGTTTTGGTGGTCTACGGGAATCTGAATATACTTGCCAAACAAGGCAATACACATATCACAAATGTTGCCAGTTTCAAGATCTCCAATCCATTAGTACCATTGAACAAACAAGACTCTTTGGCACTAGTCAACACAAAAATGTATTACAGCTGGTGGATTACTCTCCTCCGAAAGATGCATAACAGCACTGGTAACTGAGAAGTGAAACTGCTCCAGCCATTCACCCTTTGCACGGTCTGCTATTTGTGAGGAAAGCCTTGCACTGGTACCGCATTGAATGGGACTATTCCATTACAGTATGTAACTACAGTCATCAAAAACTATACAGGTAATAAATGGGCTTTTAACTCTAAAAATATATATCCTACCTAAAAATATGAAATTATACAATTGTTGAGAAATGTATCTTCTTTAATATGAGATATTGCACGCTAGAATTGGGTAATTATTGAGGAAGTGACAATCCAAAATGTAAGGCGAAGTCCGATTTTCATTTTCACATTTTTCTTTTCTACACACGGACCTAGCTACGGGTACATTATCGAATACCGATAGTGCAATTGGGGATGCATGCGCAGGTTGGATAGTCCACTGTATTGTTCCGATGTATCAATACACCACAGATAAGCTACCTGTCATACTCTTCCCCACGTGTTGAAAAGTTAAAATGTGAAAATTAAATTGTGACTTTACCTTACATTTTTGATTGTCACTTCTTCAATATTCAACCGATCCTAGCTTGCAATATCTCATATTTAAGAAGATATATTTGTCAACAACTTTGTATAGTTACTTTTTTGATGACTGTAGTTTGAATCTCTCTGAACAATATGACTGGTCATGCAGTGAGACATTGTGAAAAGATGCAACACTTTCATTCAAACTGATTCACACAAAAAAAATCCCAGCTACGCCACTGCTGGGATTTTTTTCAGGGGGGGCTAGATTCTAAAATTTTCGTAAAAGGTTGCCCCAGAATTTTTTCTTGTCACTTACCTCGTGAATTTCACGTAAGTGGGGGGGGGGGGGAGGGGGTTGAGGTCAAAAAATTTCGCACAGTCCAAAAAAAAACGCACAATAAATGTACTACATGTACAATTTTTCCTTCTATTTGGCTAATAACCTCGATCTTTTTTCTCAAATTTTTCCTATTTCCTTTTTTTCCTCACCCCCTTTATTTTTTTTAGGGGGGTGGGGGGTTGGGGCCCAAATTGGTTTTTTTCGTCAGGGGGGGGCATTTGCCCCCCTGCCCCCCCCCCCCCCCTGAGCTACGCCACTGTCTCCTCGCAAAGGGAAAATCTGTGCAGATAGCCCAATCTTGTTTAAAGCATATCCTCATAATATTAATATTGTTGTATTATTAGTTCAAACTATTTCTCTACACCATTCGTACTAGCTGCCTAAGAGTTATGTCAAGTAAACGGTACAATCGTCTTCTACAATACAAAACAATGTATGTAAATATGTAAATATGTAAATATAATTTCTGTTAACTAGATGAAATGAAAACAACCACTACCCCTTCTTTTACGATTTGTTCAGATATTTATTGTCTGTGGCAAGTTGATCACATAGAATATTACAAACAGCATTGCAAATAGCAAAACCTAACTAATTTTGTCTTCTCCTGTGCAGTGATGTCTGTGAATGTTCACACACAACAAAAAAAGTGCTTTTAATGGTATACATGGGCTAAACAAAGATAACACACCTCAAACCATTTGAACACAAAGTAACGTCACTGCGCAGAAGAAGACAAAGAGGCATACTACAACAGCCAAACAGGACACTTTGATTAAGGCACAGATCATAATCAGCTTATTTGTAATTAGACATGGATACAAACATGTGAAAAGTAAGGCTTCCAATAATCTGTACAAAATGATCAATATATATTTGAATTGTTAACACACAATATTCTGTTGTTCAATACTCTGGAAGCCCTAAGCACACACACCCACATCCTTGAGTAGCCTTGCTTATTTCGGAATTAAAAAATTAACCAGTTTTGCTACTCTACCCCGGGATTTGATGAGTGATTGGAGCTATCTATATGAAAGGCTATGAATCAATGGGTTGCGTGAAGTTGAATCACTTCAAAATTCTGTTAATTAATGTTTGTTATCGGTATATATAGAAATCGCTTGTAACCAAACCAGGCTTCTCGTTAGGTAAAAATATTATGGGGTCCACTGGACCCCATAATCTACCAATTCTCAAAATTATGGGGTCCGAGAAGAAATTATGGGGTCCAAGTCAAAAATGTAATTTGCGAATTGTGACTTCGGAATCGGATACAGAGTGGTTAAATGGGGACTACAGCGCTGAAATGTCAAAAACTGTCTTCTCTATTTATTTTGTTGTTTGTAAAGAGAAAGATAAGTAAATAAATGACTTTCAAATATTTGTAAGCTTACACATGCAAAATTATCTTGACACACGATTAGAAATTATTGACGCAATAAAGAGTCCAGTTTAAAATGTACTGCGTTTTTAGCAAAAATATTGCGTCCCCAGACTCGAAAACACAATGTAACGAGAAGCCTGAACCAAACCTTATTTCATGAAATTGACATATCAAAGTATGTTTGATTAATTTGAGAACAATACGGTTGTTTTTCACCATGAGACAAATTTGAAGCATGTTTCTTTTTCTCCCTACTAGGTCCTGACATTTGTAAACCTTTCTCAATTACTATGAGTTGATATATTAATATTTATGTCGCTTTAATAATCTTTATATTATACAAAATTATACTGAAAAAGAAAAGAAAAGGAAAACAAAGTTCTATACGATTTTGTTAAAATTAAAATGAATATTACATAATTTGAAATAAATAAACCATAATGACCCACACATGATTGATCAATTTACAACACTAGTTGGAGTGCAATAAACATACACTGCCCATAGTTCTTATTGTTTTCTACCTATTGGCTTTCCAAATTGTAATATTCTTTAAAAAATGGGATAACGCTGGAAATCATCTATCGAAGAATTTTTTAGTGATTAGTGATGTGGGACTATAACAACACACATCCAATGTCCATAAAACTTAAGACTCACCACATTGCAATCGACGTGTTGTTTTTCAAATGACTGTTTTGTGCCTAAATGTTGAGAGCAAAATATACAAAACTACTTAGTAGTAATTACAACATTTGGCAGGCACCTAATACATCTACCTATACAATCTTGTTAATAAAATAATCAGTGGCATTATACATATTGCAACAAACATGGCTTCTAAAACTATCTATACAGCAGTAATCAATAAAACGCTTCATTCAGTAAACAAAATATAAGCTGACTTCATTCAAACTTCAAATAATTCATTTCCCACCACCATCTCAACACTACATACAACCAATGAGCTTGCTTATAAACTGGTCCTACAAAACCTTTCCTCATCAAAATTGAGATTTGGATGTTACTCGAAAGAAGTCTGAGCACGGCTGTTTGATCCCACATAATGTGTCCGTTTTATTCTGAGAACACTGTAACTTGCTGGCCCAGTTCTGTTTTTAACTGATTCAAATACCTGAATATACTGGCCATCTTTTGTAGAAAATTCAGAACATTTGTTGCTGCCAGTTCTGAGAAATAGAGCTTTGAATATTATTATTTACTGTAATAGCGCCCTCATCGGCCACATTTCCATAAGAGTTGCACGTAAAATATGTATCAAGTAGAAAATGCCGATAATTTAAAAAGGGCTCGAACAATTTTCTTGAAATTTTCACCGTATACTCTTATTCATTAGCACTACCTAAATCAGGTCAAACCATAAAAGGGCCACTATATAATTATATATATCCCATAATTTTAATTATAAAGCAGACAGTCAAACAGCCGTGTGAGAGATGTTTCCTTACGTCATGTGAAAAAGAAGTAGTATATTTCTAATTCATGACCTTATGAAAATGCATGCCAGGTGTGTTCTAATGAGATGCCACTATTTTGTGAATCCACAAATGTGAGCGCGTTTAATGAAAATCACAATGTCTACAATGAGAGATAAAATAAAAATACGCTGAATTAGATTTTGTTTTCACTGTTTTGGCGTATTATTTGGAAAATGGAATAATTAAAAATAATAAAAAATACACAATTTCTTTTTAATTTTAAAAGAATCTAATTCCGCATTTAAAACTAATGAAGTCTCTAGCACATAAGGTCAAGATGGCTGCCAATTAAACATGCTAAGTAGCAAAAATATTGACTTGGTAAAAAGTTCCTGGATTTTTTAGTTTTCAAAATTTGTTGGTACACTTCTCCCCTTAAATTTACCCAATGAATTGATTTCACTGTTAAAATGTACGCTTTAAATATTTTATAAGACAATTACGATTTAAAACACAAGCTCATTGTTTTATGCTTGAACTACACATATGGGATGTCAGAATATACAACTAGACTAATACTGATAAAACATGAAAATACAATTTGAAATAAAAGCCTTATATAGAAGCACTTTGCTTTGATCTGTAATATAATATGAAATTAATTTCTACAATCCTGATTAGGTCATTATCAAAAATATGTACAAGCATTCAATACAATGGCACTAATTATGTTTATCTACATAATTTCAATATCCCGACACCTTTTGTACATAAAATTTACATTTAAATCAAAAAAATAAATAGAGCGTCCAGCATTTATCAATCTAGGAAGTGTTACAATGTTTTATCCATTTTCATAATAAGATTATAACACTTTTCAAAATTGGTTAGTTCTAAAAAAACTTGGGAAAGTGCAAACTGTTTTAATTTTAAAGTTTGATTAAAAATATATCTGCGCCTAAAAGATTTAAAATGCTCCAAAATCACATACATATGAAATTGATATGATTATAGGTCAATAAATGGGTATATGTTGTTTCGAGAGATATTAGACAAATCAATGCACACGCGCTGATGTTTGAATAATGGCACGACCCTGTAGGGGTGTGCTATTGTGAGCATTTTAACATTTGCGCAAGTGCAATGATTTTTCCAAGTTTTCAACAACAAAAACATTAGCATGTATTGAGCTGATTCAGACACGACAATACAAATCAACATTTACAATTTTGTGAATACTTCTGATGATTGTGAACCTTGTAGGAATACACACCATATGAACACAAATGATACAAAACACAACAGTGAATAATGTACTATCAATTTGGCCATATTGTACACATAAAATTAAGAGATGAGAAAACAGGTACAAAGTCCCTCCTCCATTACACCACTCGATGATACCTTGGATGAGAATACAGAAGAACTTTGTAGATAAAGTGCTCAACAAAAGAAAGTCGTACACTTTGTTTAGGTCATTTAAAGTAACTTTCGACTATTTTTTTACCAAACAGGCTAGATAGACATTTGGATGAATCTTTTAGGCACATTTGGATACCAAACATAACACCTAACAACAAAGATAAACCATGATTAGCACCATTTATAGAAAATTAGTCACTTTTCAAAAGTCACATTTCCAATACACTACGCGGAAGAAAACATCAATTGTTAACAAGCACATAATGCCCTTTATGTTCGGAATCAAATATCCCGCTCACTAAGTGTACGCCCAGCGCATCGATTGCCTGCCGGTCAATCCTGGTTAATAACAGTGTCACACATGGGGTGACCCTCGCACACACACATTTTCCTCCCGTGTAGTAATTGAAAATGTGACTTTTGAAAAGTGACTAATTTTCTTTAAATGGCGCTAATCATGGTTTATCTTTGTTGCTAGGTGTTATGTTTGGTATCAAAATGTGCCTAAAAGATTCATCCAAATGTCTATCTAGCCTGTTTGGTAAAAAAAAAATCAAAAGTTACTTTAATTGACCTAAACAAAGTGTACGACTTTCTTTTGTTGAGCACTTTATATACCAACACTGTGTCTTTACTTCTTCAACCAACACTACTGTACTGTTAGTAGTCATAACATTAATTCCTTTATGTTATGCAATTCATGTTGGCTGTACTATGCATACATCCAATTGGACATGATTTTACCATCAGGGATAAAAAAATTGACGATATTGGATAAATAATGTCGAGCTTGGAATACCTTATATGCAGTTTAATTTTACTGGAATACAATTCATAAAATACTGAGCAATGCTCTAATTTTCAAGGTGCATTAAAGTCCATAACAAAACTCTAAATTTGTATATTTGCATTTATATGGGGATTGAAAGCAACTTTTCCCAACATTCATACAAGATCTTTAATTAACTGTTAGACAGGAACAAATAATGTATACTGTCGTGGCAAAAGGGTACAGTTGTGGGTAAAATGCATTTTGAGATATTGATGGAATTAGGCATGGCAAAACAAAGAAAATTGAGTTTACATTAAATATTTTACATTACACTGTCTTCATAAAATCATCGCAAAGGCAACATCAAAAAGCTCCTTTTGCGCATGGTATTAAGACCTCATCTTTTGCTTTAAGATACAAAATGCAGTAATGCACCCTTTTGCTGCGACTGTACGCATACACATAACCTTCATAGATGGTTCTAGTGCAGGAATCTTACAATTGCTGCTATAGTATAGGTTACTACTTTCACAGTGTTGGATCATATGTAGAATAACTGACACAACAAATGTAATGTCTATCTAAACCATGCACTAGGCACCCACATAGGAT
The DNA here is from genome assembly GCA_035610835.1 of Ophiura sarsii. NCBI lineage: Eukaryota > Metazoa > Echinodermata > Ophiuroidea > Amphilepidida > Ophiuridae > Ophiura > Ophiura sarsii. The sequence continues at coordinate 41,090,901 of CM069441.1, forward strand.
CTTTCTCAATATATTCCGCTGTCTTGTGTAGTTCCGTGTAGGCACTCTGTAAGTAGTCATTGACGATACTATGGTCAAAGTAGTGTCTGTACGACATCTCCATACGGACACCTACGTGGATTGTGTTCACTAATTCTTCTTCCTGTGAATGCAAAATCAGAAAGGAAAATATCTTATTAAAATATTAAAAACCCTTGTGAGAGGGCATTACATAACCTTGTTCAGCTAAAACTATTGCCACAATTTCTCGAGCATTACCAGAGAGTGCTTATAGATAATGCTGTGCATATATATAACATCTTCAAGTGCTTCAATTGGTTAATCTGTGCTGTGAGAATTCATTTTATGTATCACGCTTATCTAGCTTTGTTAAAGGCATATTATGTGATCTTTTCCAAGTAGCGCCCTCTATCTTTGATTTTTACTATGAAAGCAGATTTTCTTGCAGATTTGCATTTTGATCATAAATCATAAAGATCTTCTAAGTTACAGATCGATACGATTCCTAATTACTTCAAATTCATGGTTTGAAAAATAAATTGTACCGAGCGCGAGCGGTACAATCTATTTTTCAAATTTTACTATAAATTCACTCTTTAAACCATGATTTTGAGGTAATTAGGAATCGTATCGCTCTGTAACTTGGAACATATTTATGATTTATGATCAGAAAAGTAAATCTGCAAGAAAATCTGCTTCCAATTTTTTTTGAGGATTGAGGGCGTCCCATGGAAAAGATCACATAATATACCTTTAAGAATCTCACTGCTTTACAGAGGTACCTCCACTATGTTTGCGACTATAGCTCCTATCCGGTTTCCTCTTTTATTTTGGATACCTTGTAAATATTGTTACATTCACTCAAGGTCCAGGTGCTATCAAATGCATAAGCTGAACTGCTCTGGTTTCATATAATATCAACCCATCACCCAAATATAACTGATTGAAAACCAAAATGGTACACACTTTATGTACAAAGAAACAACACAAGGTATCCATATCAGACAGATAGTGCTTAATACCTCAATATACAGGGTGTCTCAACAACAAAAAATTACAACGCTCCTTTTCGTGAACGTAACTTCCAAAATAATAATCGGAACAGAAAATTTAAATTGCAAAATAAATTCCTATTAGTTGGCTATAATTGAGAGAAAATTGCATTCGATTCGGCTCAGTGGTTACGAAGAAATGAGCGATTACGTAAAGGTAGGTATAGAACCCTTCCATCCAAGTTTGCTCAAATTGGGTGATTCAGACAGCACACACAAGAAATTAATCAATATTTCTCGCGAAGATAATGATCATAACTTTTTTAATGTTCTCAGTTTGTCATTCTTATTATATGCCAGCTGCTAACCAAGTTCAACATAATATTGCACATGCAAGTTATCGTGATTATTTTTCCACTTAGGTTTAAAACTTGATAAAAGTTGCAATTTTTATGCAAACTTGGATGGGAGGGTTCGTCACCAACCTCTATATAATCGCTAATTTCTCCATAACCACTGAGCTGAATTGAATGCGGTTTTTTTTAAAACTATAGTCAACTAATTAGACTTAATTTTGCTGTTTAAATTTTTCTATTCTGATTAATATTTTGGAAGTTACGATCACATAAAGGAGCGTTGTAATTTTTTCTGAGACACCCTGTAGATCATAATACAATTTTCCTTTTTTAAAATCTTTCATGACAATATACATTGTACTTACAGTGAAGTTTCTCTGTGGTCCTTTATCCATTGTGAATTTAGCTTTAGACGTCAACCTGGTTTCTCGCAATGTATCTAATGGTGGTGGTTTGACATAGATTACGTAAGGTTTGATGTCTGAATTCTTCAGTAATTTCAATGCCTATAATAAAAGAAACAGTCAGCAAACATTACAAATTAGGTATAACATAATGATAACTGAAAGTGATGCAGAAAAGGGGGTATCACCATTCAATGAATGGCTGAGAGTCTTAGGCCAAAAAATAAAAATGGTTTGTCTCAGAAATATTTTGCAAAAAAGCTGGGCAATTTCAAAGAGATTCTAGAGAGTATTGGCTATGAGGCATGCGATTTTTAAAAAAATTATCGGCCCTGTTTAATTTGACTGGTTTCCAAATTATGCATATCATTTTCGTGTTGATTCAAGCTTTCAGAGAACCACAGGAAGAAAAAGAAAGAAAAATGCATCGCCGCTGCATAGAGCTATGCACTAAAGGGTGCACTACACTAAATAAGATAACCCCTACCCTTAAGAATTGTTGCTAAACTAGAATCTGAAAGTATGCATGACAAAATCCTCAATTTAAAAGACTTGAAAATAACAACAATTGTGTAAATGCCTAGAATTTTTATTAATTATGATTAATGGGACATCACCTCCATGCACATTGACTATAAATGTTGAGAGATCTTTCAAATTTGTCTTTTTTACTAGAAACAAGGGTGATTCCGGTTACATTTCCTAGCATGCAGTCTCTTCAAGTCGGTCGTTTGGAAAATTGAGCAGGCTACCGTACCTACTTTTTTCACCTTTTGGTGAGAAAAAGTAATCATCTTCCAACAATATTTACATTAAAAGGTCCCATTTCAAAATGTAGTGGTCTAAAATGGGTTTTATATCACTAATTTTGTACATATCCCTATGGGCCTCTATTTAGTAGTGTGCCCACTAGAGCCAGTTTCACATACCAATGCGCGCAGGTTTCTGAGACAAACCTTCTTTTTGTGCCTTACCTGTGGATGTAGCGTGAGTATACAGACTTTGCCGCTCTTGATAACCGTGCGTATAGATTCTATACTAGTGCCATATAAGTTGCCTTTATATTCTCCATATTCCAGCAGACGATTGTGGTTGATGTTGAGCTCCATCACTTCACGACTCACAAAATGATACTCCTTACCATCCTCCTCTATCCACTTCTTGGGTCTTGAAGTATCTGTATGGAATGAGGGAGGAAAAAGTAAGTGATAAGATGAGCCACATCCATAGCATAACACTTTCCACATGGCTATTAGTTTCACCATACAAAACACAGTTTTCAGAAACCTTTCCTAACTTTCAAAGTCTTATCTCAAGGATTACTGAACCAATACTAGACATGTTTGTACTTATGTTATTGCATTTCTGATGGTGATTCCAAATATGGTGATGAAATTCAATAAATTTGACAATTTTGAAACATTTTGTGAATTTTTGGAACTGTCATCAGCAGACGACTGCTGGAAAGTGTTAAATATGGAATTGGAATGGAATATATTGCCAGTTAGTATAATTTACAATTGTTTTCATCTGTGTGGAAATATTAGGTGACACCTTGGAATTGTTCATAATAATGATACCACTGCAATATCTGAACTGCAAAGATGGCAATTTAAGGCACCATGTGGGTTTTATATTGGACTATGTCATACTGATAGGAAACAATAGATAGTTCTGATACTGAACATTGCCTTAGCTTAACCACACCTTTAGTGATGTGATACTTTAAAGTCAGTATCAAAATTATCAATTGAATAATAAAGATGTTCAATTTTGTAACTTACGTGGTATGGCACTAGCATAATGTTCTGGGTCGCTGGCTATCAGTCTCCTCTTCAGTTCGTTTCTCCCGACACCTGGTGGACCTGTGTCATTAATAATAACAAATATTCATACACTCTTAGTAGTTATACGGGTGCATTGAAAGTGTCTAATTGCACTCTTCAGTTTGTTTCTCCAGACACCTGGTGGACCTGTGTAATAATTATAGGTCAATGAATGCGTATCTGTTGTTTCGAGATAAATTAGACAAATCAATGCACGCCCGCTGATGTTGAAGTGTGAATAATAGCACGACCCCGCAGGGGGAGTGCCATTGTGAGCATATCAACATTTGCGCAAGTGCATTGATTTTTTTGATTTTTTTAAAATTAAAAAAGAACATGTATTGACCTAATTCATACATGACACTATACAAATCAAAATTCACAATTTAAGCATAATTTTGTTCTATGTAAAAACTAATAAAAACATGTTAACAAGTTTGCTAACAAACACCTGCAGTGAAAATCAGCGAACCCATGATTCCTGAACAACAAATCAAAACAAAGCGTGTGGTGCCCATTGAACAGCGCACACACAGAGTGCATTAGACACTTTCAGTGCGCTCGGCGTATTTTGGTTTCTTGCTTTCTGATTGATTCGACACTACTAAGAGTATATGAATAGTTACAAGTGCATTGAAAGTGTCTAATTGGGTCTAAGTGTCACCACACGATATGTTTTGATTTGTTGTTCATGCAGTACTGGTTCATCGATTTTCACTGCAGGTAATATAGAGGTTGTTAACACATTTTTATTTGTTATTAAAGAGATTAAGAGTTACTCAACATACTTATGCGCGTGGGTATGTGAGACAGTATTTCTTTCTCAGCCTAATTTTAGCAACTTACCTATTAATACAATTGGTCTTGGTCTTCTTGGATCTGGATACACTTTGATCACTTGTTCGTATGTTACAATTTCTTGAGGATCAAATTCTACAGAAAGAGAAAAAGAAATAAATCACTATCAGTGGACATAATGGTTAGAAACATGGTCAAAATATTTGCACAGTATTGATTTTGATACTTTATTCATAAATGTAGACTCCATTGAAACTATCGTCTTTTATCCTGATGAGGTTACATATTAGAGGATTCAAAATCAGATCATATTTAATGAAATGTATCCTTTCTTTTCAAATTTTATCACCAAAAATATGACCAAGTGTGACTTGATCCATGCATGTTACTCACAAGATCAGCAGATATATGAACTTGACAGACCTGGGCCCAATTGCATAAAAGTTAAGATTAATCTTATAAGTGACCTTAGGAAGACTTATTCTTAACTCTTCTTAAGCCTGGTTAAAAAGAATATTTAAGAATTCTTCCTAAGTTGGGCTTTATGAAAAGGGCCAAGTTCTAAAGTTTGTTCTAGGGTCAATATCACGAAAATCAACTCACAAATTCTTAAACAATCTTCTAAGAAGAGATAAAATTGTAAGAAGAGTAACTCTACGTAAGATGAATCTTAACCCCTGAGAACTACCGGCCGATTGGTTATAAATATGGATACATCATTTATTGCACCAATGAGGGACATTGTTAGAATAATTGTATCCCTGATAAAGATGGGAGTGAAACATTTTACAAGCTGCATTTGAATTGGCTACTCATATGAGTACATCTTGTAATACACCAATCAGAACCACTGTAAGATAAACAGGTAGACCCCAGGGGGTTAAGTTTTATGCAATAGGACCCTGTACATACAAATGGAAGATTGATTTAAATATCCCATTGATTGGACACACATGATTTACTTACCATCATTCTGTTTGGCGTGGTACATGATTTTCTTGGTCTTTCTTTTACTCACTCTTATGCTACTTCTTGTGGATATTCTAAGCGCTGAAACAAAACATGGGAAAATATATTGCCAATGTAATTTTGCGATATAATTCTGTAATATTTTTCAAATCACATTTTGATTGAATAATTATTGCTACTGTGTTTTTTGTAACTAGTGAAGAAACTTCTATTTGTTTTTATAGATAATCTTTATTGCAGTTTTGATGCATCAAAAAACTACTAGAATTAACATAAACTACATTCAATATACTACGTTATTAAAAGAGTAATCCCAGTGTCTCTAATTAAACAAAGACTCCATGGTGTGACATATCAAATCAATAGGGCTGATATTTTCTGGAAAACGTGCTCCTGAGACTCGTTTTAGTTTTTCAGGCGGGGAACTCTGGATTCCCGAATTTCTCCAAACATACTCTGGGTTGATTGTTAGGGCGTGCCATCTTTTGTCCAAATTGAGTTATGCTTGTTTCAATATGGTGTCAAGGTAACCAGGGAAGTAAAAATCTGCTGCAAACATCACATTTTAGCGAGCATAGGAAAATAAAGAAATTCACAAATTTGACCAAATAAACCCATTTCAAGCGAATCTCTGCTTAATTTGCATTAGGTTAGAGTGATTTTTTCAGTAAGCTTATTGCTATTTTGTTGGTATGTTATTTTCAGGATTTTGGGATGGCGCTTTTTGTTCCAGGGACTCAAATTTTCCGGACAGAGCTCAATTTCCCAGGACTCGCTCCCACCTTTACAAATCAACCTGACTGGAAGTGGTTTGATTTGTTTATTGTATTTGGACAAATGTACATACATAGCTCACACAAAATTGAAGCTTACTAATATATTAGGGTCCGGAACTTTTGGGTTTACCAAGTTATCATTCTACTTGTAGTCTTATTTATACACGAGAGACACAAAAATGTTCTTAAAATTAGTCAAATAACTGGAAACTGTGAGAAATTGACTGCAAAATGGACTGACATCAATAATGAGAAGCCACGTCATATGATAAGGCCACAAAAAGAAAATGTTGTGTTTTTTTGTTTGTTTTTTAATACTTTTTCCTCTTGAGAATGACAGTAAAAATTAAAAAAAATTGTAAAATTCTTGCCATATTTTGACAAGCCAAAAACATTATTTAGGTCGGTATTCATTTTTGTCACCGATTTCTAAAAAAAATGGGTCGTCGGGAACATAGAACAGGGTTTCTTTTAATCGTCACCTAAGCTGAACATATTCGTTTTTGTACTTACAGTGTGTGCTGGTTCTTTGAAAAGCTGGCACTGCTGAGATATCCAAACTACTGGATCTTGATGGGGGTCTCATCATGGCTTCTCGTCTAGAAAATAAATACAATATGGAGAAAAGGTGATTAAACAATGCCTTCTGTGTACTTGTACATGAAAACTGATATAATATCAAGCCCAATATCTTATGTTCATACTTCTTCTTTTCAGATGGTGAAAAAAAGGTGTTGACCCTATTATACTACAAATACAAATACAAATAAATTGTCCTACTCAAACAAGTACGGACCAATATTACATTAAAAACATTATATTGATAATACACATACCGTATTATCCCTATTAAGCGCCCACGCCCTAATAAGCGCCCACCCCCTTTTTCTCAGGTGACTTTAAAAATAGCTACTAATTAACCGCCCACCTAAAATATAAGCTTACTTAAAAGTTACTCACATCACACCAAGTGTCGCGCTACAAATTGCTTGAAAATAAAGAGGAAATTATTGTTATTTTAACTTCAGACATACTTGACATATTGTTTTGTGTTCCAAAAGTGAACTTAAACCATGTGTTATGCCTTCAAACAGCAACAGAAACCATCCGAAATACGCAACGCACGTTTCGTGTTTGTTGTCATTCGTGGAGGCCGCCATCTTGAATTGCAAAACATCGAATTTTGCAGTCTTGGGACGTAAAGGTTGTTGAATTTTGCAACCTTGATGGTCAACAACTTGTAAATCAGTATACAAATAAGCACCCACCCAAAATGACTTGGTTAACCGCCCTGGGCGCTTAATAGGGATAATACGGTACATCATCTATGGTATATCTTTCAGTAAGCAAGATGCAATTTAAATTAAGAGTTTGCATAATTCATCATAAACCATGATCAATTATTAATGTTGGAAATATTTGACTCGTAGTAGAGATAATAATAATAATTATTATATTTATTTCTTATATAGTGCAATTACATCAAAAAGAACTCAAGGCGCTTTACAAAGATACATTAAATATTAAAACATATTAAAACATACTCTACCGATAACAACAAGATAAAATACTGTATGAATATTTGCACAGTTAATAATTAAGTCTAAAAAGCATCGAATTTTGCAGTCTTGGGACGTAAAGGTTGTTGAATTTTGCAACCTTGATGGTCAACAACTTGTAAATCAGTATACAAATAAGCACCCACCCAAAATGACTTGGTTAACCGCCCTGGGCGCTTAATAGGGATAATACGGTACATCATCTATGGTATATCTTTCAGTAAGCAAGATGCAATTTAAATTAAGAGTTTGCATAATTCATCATAAACCATGATCAATTATTAATGTTGGAAATATTTGACTCGTAGTAGAGATAATAATAATAATTATTATATTTATTTCTTATATAGTGCAATTACATCAAAAAGAACTCAAGGCGCTTTACAAAGATACATTAAATATTAAAACATATTAAAACATACTCTACCGATAACAACAAGATAAAATACTGTATGAATATTTGCACAGTTAATAATTAAGTCTAAAAAGCAAAGCAAGAACAGACAACGGGGGATAACTGTGAAATATACATAAGTAAAAATGTGAATAGTAAAAAGCGTTATATAAAAAGACAGGGAAACCAACTGTGGTCATAAAGACAGGATGTCATGTAACATTAAAAGCGCCTAAAAGTCGACTGTACACAAATCATAATAAATGCAATCTAAACAGTTCTATTATTGTAGGCTTTCTTAAATAAATGTGTTTTAAGCACCCTCTTGAACTGGGTAACAGATGTTGCTGACCTGATATGATCCAGAAGTTTGTTCCACAAGAAGGGAACGGCGGTGAAAAAAGCCCTGTCACTATAAAACATAGTGTTTCCTCTAGAAGGGGGACAATTTTGAATAAAACTTCAACATGAAATCTACAAGTTCGCTTCTTTAGTTTATTTATTTGATTCCATATCCAGTGTTCCTTCGTTCTAAGCTGACGTAGCAGGAAAACAAACCCTGTTACACATTTATTGGACCTTAGCACACATTATCCACAGTTTCTAAGAAATTAGGTGAAAAGGGTTGTCAAAAATGGTTTATCCATTTGACCAACTTGTAGGTGTAAACATGTAAATGATTAGTAAACATCAATCCATAATCAGATTTAGACACTTGATTAGGAAGCCATATGATATCCTTTAATCTAATCTGTTTACAGCCAAATAATTTGACAAAAACACACAATTTCGAAGAAATATATCTAGATATGATCTATAAGGAAATAACCTTGTGTTATAACAAAGTAGTTAATTACTTGAATGACACGAGGTGATAAAAACTATGACATGTTTCGCAGGTGGTATGCTACCATAGTGTCAAATTGATATGCTTGTTTGATGGTCTATTTACAACGGGCTTCCCGTGCAAAGTTCAAAATCAAGGATGGGCAAAACATTTATGATTCACTTTACCTTGACAAATGTATAATATAATGTGGCTGAATATCTGTAGAAACGTTTGTTTCAACAAATTAGATATTCTATAATGAAAAGAAAGATGAATTTCTGGGATATATCATTCCAAGTTTCAGAAAAATGTAAATAGCTTTTTGGCCTTTTTCCAGATCAATACAATATAAGTTTTGAGTCTAATTTCATGTAATACACATTGATGTAAAATTACATTACATAGACAATCGTGTTTGAAAATAATTTAAAGATTAAAAATCTTATGGTGATTAGAAAAAGATTGAGTCAAAATGTTGAGATTTTGAAAGTTAAAGCCAATCTTATTTGCAACCTGGTTCCAACCTTTCTAGTCTGATGGGTATGTGTCCTGCTCTCATTCACATGTTTCCATCTTTTCTCGCATGCCACCAAATAGGATTATCTTGAGTTTCCTCCCTCTCCTCCCAACCTCCCCTCTTTCCCCCTTTCAATCCCCTCTTTTCCCTCTCATCCCCATAACCAATTCCTGCCCCTCCTTGTAGTTGTCTGCTGGGTATAAGTCTTGCTCCAATTACTCCCGTCTTTTTTTGGTCCTCCACCAATTAGGAAAATTGTGAGTGCTCTGATATCCCCCTTCCTCTCTTCCACCCAATGCCCTGGGACTAATCCTTACCTTTCTTGGAGTTGTCTACTGGGTATAAGTCCTGCTCGCATTCCTCTATCTCCATCTCTCCTCGCCTGCCACCAGTTAGGATCATCTTGATTTACAATGTGTAGGATATCTCCTCTTCGGAAAGACAAGCCTGCTTCTGGACATGGGATAGAACTGTCTTGGAGGGGAATGAAGTCAAAGTGTGCTTTCACTCGAACCTGGAATATTATAAAAGAAATATTTGAATAAGATGAAAATGGAGAGTAAAATAATAGTCATCTAAGCTGATCAGGTCATAATGGTCCATTTACCTGCCCCTGTGCAGTTATATCAGTGCATATTCCTGTAATAGCATAGCTGCAGTATTTGTGTATGATAAGTGTCAGAATTCATCAGTTATCGGGTGGGTACACACCTCAGTACATTAAAGTCATGCACATGACAATACGTTATAGTCATTTAAATATGCTCTCTCTGATGCCACTGTAAAGAAGAGGGTAATTGGAATAGTATGTTAACAGTTGCAATCATGCTGTAGCAGTACAACACTTTCCACGCGGCTATTAGTTTTACCATATACAAAACAGATTTGTCAGAAACCTTTCCCAACTTTCAAGGTCTATCCAAAGGATTACTGAACCAATACTAGGCATGTTTGTACTTATTTCAATGCATTTCACATGGTGAATCCAAATTTGGTTATGATACTTAACAATTTTGACATTTTTGAAACATTTTGTGAAATTTTGGAATGTGGTCTGCAGGCGCCTGCCGCATAGAAAGTGTTAACATTCTCATGCTCAAACATGATACCAAATCATTACCAGGAAATAATCAAAGGCAAAAATAGACATTAAGGTCCAATGTTTGTAGGCCATTTACAGGTCCTTTTGAAGGCCTTGTGAATATGCCCTCAAATCTACTGGATTCCAAAAATAACCTCTGGAAGAAAGACCAAGCATCCCTAACATTAATCACCATTTTCAAACTAGTTATGGGATTGATGGAGAATGAGAAGACAGTTGAAACTAAAAACCATTCAAAGTAAAAATGTAAAGTCATGTGTTTGATCAAGACATGGAAATGCCCTTTTATGTCAATTAAAGACTGCTTAATTCATGAATGATATGAGTCAAGATACAGTAACAAAATGAATTACACTGCAATGCAATAAAACGTGACATATTCATTCACACGACTAATTTACATATTATCGATGCACAACATTAAATTTGCACCAAAGAACATGGAAACCCTTGGAATAATGGTCATTTTTTTAATGGCTCATAAGAGCTGCATAAAGTGTAATCAAATGGTCACCTTTTCCCAATCCATCTGAGAGCACATGGCCGGGTGGAGTATTTCAACGCTGATGACACCTTACCCCCTCCCCACCCCTTATAAAAGTAGTAAAAGTAGCAACAGATTTCAACATTCCTGTCCAAAACTGGTTTGTTCCTAAACCTAGAAACATGATTCTAAACCTAGAAATATGATTTGGATATATAGTGACAGTAGCTACTTGCTATTGCTAATTATAGATGCAACATCCAAAACTGGCAAGCTCACCAGTCTGTAAAATAACAAGTGTGCCAGTTACAGCTTACATGTGCCCACCCATATTCTACATAAACATTTATCCCTCCCTGGGGAGAGACGAGTCGGTACTTAGTGTAACATATTTGGTGTCGATTCTTCACAACTCAACATGGCTAATGGCCCATGCTTTGCAAAAATAAAAACCTCTTGGCTTTACATTATATCAACATGCTGTATCATTAATATATTTATGTACTTTATAGTGATACAAGGCTTTCATCTATTAAGTCCAATGTTTATAGTATTAGGTGTAGAGTGCACTGCTATTCCCCTATATGTTGTAAACATATTATTTATTTGTTATTCATATTTAGTCATAGGTTTTGTAGTCTAAGTAATTCCAACTACTCGTCAATTTAATTTTCCAATAGCTCAGCAAAGATTTTTTTTTTGGGGGGGGGGGGGGGGGGGGGGTGGGGGGGAGAGGGCATTCCAAATTATCTGTTCCCCACATTGTTTATTTCCTTTTAATTTTAAATTTAGATACAAATAATTACTATTTATGAATGTAACTGCATTCAATTTTGATATAAGGTCAAGAAAATGACTTGTTTTCAAACCAAACATGTCGAAAGCTATTAGACTTCTACACAAGCTTATTCCAATCCAAGTAGACCTATCAGCCAATTGCACAGGTTATTCAATTAGGACGTGTTAACTTGCTTCATAAGTTCACTTATTAGATAGCACAGTGCAATAAGTTCACGTAAGGTTCATACAAGTTTCTGCCGTTTCTTGGCACTGACCGTAACCCCATGAGAGGCTTACAACATTAAATAAACGAACCGTAAAATTGAAGCGAAATGAAGCATAACATATTTATATGAAGAGTGAGTACATTATTAGTGTTAAATGTAATTATGATGAATTTTGCATCATTGGCAAGGCATACAACAACAGTTAGCAATCCACAAGTAAAGCTCTATGTGCATAATGTCAGTTTCTTCAAAGCCACAGAATAATTATGTGTATTATATTGGTTCTCTGCCATAGATTATTTATGTGCATAATATCAGTCAATTTTTAAAAAGCCTATAGGATAAAAGTTCCCCTCATGCTAGTTTCTTATGCAAATATCCTAGAGAAAAATCTAAAAAGATTCCCAAAAATGCAAAAAGGCACTTTTTACCCCCCAAAAGACCAGGCAGATATTGTTATTGGATTATATTGTTATGTGTGAAGATAGACCTATGTACAATCTAACTTCCACAAAAACAATCACAGTTTTGGTAAATTTATTTTAAAGTAACAGCAATTTTTAAAATTTACATTTTGGGGGGGAAATTAACCAAAAACACACAAACATTATGATTTTTAACCCAAAAATCTCAGCTCGCAACACTGTTTAGCCTTGTCAGCCAGATAATTGTAAAAATATAAAGTCTTGTGATTAATATTAACACCAAATGAAGCTCTACCTCTTTAAGTGACACGGAATTCCCATTTTTATCAAGTGGCCTCTCTACTATATTAACAGGAAGCTTGTGGCATTGGTTTCAAGTCAAAGTTCAATTTGCAAGATGTTATATAAAAGCAAGTTTGATGTGTGGCTTAAAATGTTCTTCAAGTGAATTGAATTATTGATCAAGTCTCAAAGGCACTCTATCTGAGTCATTCTATAACACTCCCGGCAAGTAAAATCTGAACATGTACATGCTTTGTCTTCCTGCACTGATATACTTTGCGTTTGATATGGGAGTAAAAATTACAGTATTTTGACAAATCTTTTTGACAAATCTCATACAAATCATCAGTCGGTCCCTGAATCCAGTATTACACGGCCAACAGTCAGATGAGAATGAGAAACATAGCAAACAACTAGACTTTCAAATAGCAATAAAATATACAGATTTTATATTTTACAGATGCACTTATTTTTGACGTGGTCAAGCGAAATGAGTCACATGTCGACAGTTTTCAATTTTAATATTTATCCATCATTTATAAGATGGTGGAAAATGCTACAGTACGGTCCTAACCCAATTAAAATGTTTTAAGTAACAAACAAAATTCCTACTAAGAAATCAAAGTCACACATCAGAATTTATCACTTCTTTTTACCTATAACTCAAAATCAATATTCCCGACATCCCGACTCATTCCACTTGATCGCGTCACATTTTGTTTTGATAGGGTTACAGCACAGGACTCAATAATTTTTAAAAAAACTCAAGAGATTTGAAGACAAAAAACCTGATTTGAAATGTGTGAATTGCTCAATTCCCTGAGGCAATGACTTGACTAAATGAATTTTAATGTTATTCACTGTTTGTGTTTCATGACACTGATTGGCATTTACGTGCCCCAAGAGTCCTGATCTAACATAACACACCCTATGCGTATCAGATAGAACAGCATTCCTCAAAATGGTTATTTAGAGAAAAATGAAAACTAAACAAAGATTCATCATAGGAAACTAAAATATGACATCAGATTAAGATTTACCATTTGTTTATGTGTCACATCATGCTGGAGACAAAACCAGGCCACTTATTGTAAGGATTTATTTGTCTTAAAAAGTCTTGATCTATTTATAAGTGTTGTATTATTAATCTAAGGGTAAAATTATTCACAATTTCTTGACCAACAGCCAATCTAATTCAGTTATATACGGTACATCAAGATCTGTGTTATTTCCCTTAACCCCACCCCAACTTAGACTCCCTCCTAACCCAAACCCCCTCCCAACCAGAAACATGATCTGAGAAATTTGACTTCAAACATCACCACATACTATCTTTTTCTGAAGGTAAAGCCACCATGGATAAGGACTTAAAGTTTGCAGAGTTAAACAGGTGAAGTGTGGAGTACCTGGAGGGGTAGTGTCCCTGACAAACAACAATAGGGTGTTAAATAGGCCTGCATCCTACAGTCCAAAGAACTAAACTCTCAACTAGGCTACCATTAGCCTGCAAGAAGGAAGCCACTGTAAACGGTATGATTTATGTGTAGGAATGACACATTGACTAAAGGAAGTCATAAGAAGACACAACGCGTACTGTCATCATACCCAAGAGGATACCAATCATCATAACAGATGAGAAAGCAGGGTAGAACTCTAGTAAATAAGGCATGGCCAGGGACCTTGAATTATAGTGTGTTCAATAAGAAATATGCACATATATGTTATGGCTTAAAGGTATCTCGTCTCGCATGTATCTGCATGTAAGGGAATCTTGATTGCAGACACAATAGACCATGTCACCTTTTTGTTGATCAACAATGTTAAGTGCCAGGTTCCATTCCATGCATGGGGGGACATGCATTGACTGTTGTATTGACTGGTAATGTTATAGATGACTGGTTTGGTTTAGTGTATGGTTTATAATGGACCACCCCCCCCCCCCCCCCCCCCCCCCCCCCTTTGAATGCGCACACATACTGCCAGGCCGGCTTTTGTTTGCTTGGCCGCTGGGACATTACAGGTGACATCGTCTATATTTTGGAGAGAATACTAGAATCCATTCTTGTAAAGATTCTAATGGATTCTCATACAATTGTCAGTTTTTCACACCAGTTTATTGGTTTTTATTCTCGTAACATGTGACGAAATTCAACGCCTGTGATTGTTGCAAGTGCATTGATGGATTAAACTAGGCATCACGCATATCACGTGTATGCAACATTTTTTTCTTGCACATCAATCTTATTCTAGTTTCAATGTACTTACACCAGCTTCTTTTTACTTGATCATATTATATAGTTTAATCCGTTCCAAATTGGCGAGAATTGTGAGGCTTGTATTTGTACATACACAAAGAGAATCCATGGTGTTGCACATATTTATTGGTTAAAGTGTGTGCATTATAAGCAGGTATCAGCAAGCGGTGGACAAGTAGGTATATATTCCATTTGTGCCCGCGGCTAAATATTAGCCACAACATTTTGCCAATTTGGAACTGATTAAACTGTAGTAATTCAATCCTGTTAAATAGTACATTGAAATTAAAAGGGGAGTCAGTTGAAATGAAGAGGCGCCCTAATTATTACACACACTAGCATCTATCGTCACTAGTATGGAGAAGTTATATGTGTCACTGTGAGTGAGTAGGTAGGTCCATTGGGTCACAGTTAAAGCTACTATGAATAATCTGATCAGAACAGCTATAATATTGTCAAAACCCTTATTCAAATAAAGATTGAATCAAAATGTTAACACCACTCAATATTCTTGCTATGCAGGCTAACCAAAGGGTGCATGATGGCTTCATGAAGTTAGGCAATTAATATAAATATACCATTCAATTTCTGAATCGGATTTCATCAGTTTCTTCCTGAAATTCAACATAACAGTGTACAAAAATTGCAGACTTTAAACCCACACTGTGCTGATTTTACGAGGTATGGTGACAAATGCATTTTTGTTATTGTCAACTATATGTACAGCAACAGCAATATGATGATTATGGATCACATCAATGAATGATACTTTGAAAGCTGATGAAAAAGTAAATATATGAATATTAAAAATTAATTCTTTTAAATCAAGATCATAAAATACACATGCTTCGCAAAACCAAGCTCACTTCAAGATCCGTGCATGTTGCGTGATGCAATATTAGTTAGTTACAACAATAACGAACAATACCAGAATACAACTGTACTGTATGGCTTTTCAGGTAAATATAGAATATATTCAGGGCTCAAATAAACCAAAATATTAATGAAGTAGATCATCTTAAGAATTAGGGAAAGAATCGTAAGGACATTATTATTCATAAATGGATTTCATATTTGACTTTATTGACAACAAAATGACATTGACTACGATTAATATTCACTTTAGTTCGGCTAATTAATTAGTACAGGCAAATTCTTGGGATTCAAATGTGTGTGTACGCCAAAACATCCCACGTGTAGGGTGCAGTACACTCAGAGCATCACATATTTCCATAGGGCGGGATATCCCATAAATGTTTACATGTGCACTCTACACGACCACCTGTTAGAAAGCATCTTACTTAACATCCTGCAACAGATATATGCAGTGATACTATGTCTCTAGTACCAACCTGTGACATCGCAGACCAATCGATGGAAGTAGTATTACCCTGTTAGATATCAAACGCGGAGCTTTCACAATTTATTAGTGGAAACAAGGTGACATGTTGGCAAACACTTTAATCCCTGCATTCTATAAAAATATAATTCAATTTCTACCTGTTATTTCCTTCAATATCCTCGAATAATCTGAATATCTGTTGCAACACAACATAAACCAAACTTACAAAATATCACGTGAAAAGTGTTTAGGTCGAGGGCTAAACTCTTTTATATTTTATAGGCCCAAACAACAAACCAACAACCAACATTGAACATTCTAGACAACATTCAGAGGCTGTTCATTTCAAACACAGACTTTTATGTACAGATCAAATAACAGCTTTTCTATGAAATGCCAAAACAGAGTCGTTGCATGTTTGTTTGTTGTTGTTGTTGTTTGTTTTGGGGTGTGTTTTTTTGGGGGGGGTTACTGTTTTTGTTTGTTTTGGGGTTTTAGTGTTGCTGGGCTTCTATGGGGTTTTTTATCATTCAAGAACGAATGTTACCATTTTATGATAGACATTGGAACAAAAAGAAAATTACAAGCCATCACTATAAAATGATGTGCTCTGCTATAATTGATTCAAATCCAGCATTTTTATAAATTTGCCATGGTAGTAAAGTTACCATTAATAGATGATAATCAGGTTAAAAATAATTATTTTTTTGTAGCAGCTGGAGGAAATGATGGCAATCTCGATTCCAATACACAGTTCAATCACCCATGTACAATAGGTTATGTCATTAAAAACCATCTCTGTTTGAGGGTATGATATGATGATACCCAGAATTTAAGATGGAAATGACTAGCTTGTATAGCTAATTGGACTGTGTCCTTGGAATGAGAATAATAACAGCTTGTATCATTTCTATTCAATCCAATACTACATTCTTCTTGATTTATTTATTAACACATTTATCAAAAAGAGTGAAACTGTTGTCTAAGGTTAGTGATATGCTAGTTAGTTTACAAGATGTTGTTTTCATTTTGGTCCTTTTGTGGATCAATCTCATTCCTTGAAACAGGTCACAAAATGTTTTTGGACAGCAGTTTTACGGACAGTGTTGGGGGATAGCAAATGTAAGGTGATGCAATGTAACGATTCACATCCAAAGAAATTGAAATCTTAATAAGAGAAAGCCACTTTATACATCCAAATTATTATTATAATTGATTACGATTATAATTATGTTTATGGATATGATTATGATCAATTGTATTATTACTAATTATGTTATATAATAAATTCCTATTAGGCCAAATTAAAATGATTGTTTGTCTCAAAGCTCCCGCGCGCGTTAGTTTATTGGTGCGCATTAGGAAAACAAAAATCTGGAAAAAAAACTTCTTCTTTTTTTCTTCTTTTTTTTTCAAAAAAAAAAGAAGAAGAAAAATCCCAAAATTTCACAGATTTTTCAGATTTTCATTGATCAGATCATCTTAAATACAAAAGTTCACTTTTACAAGGATTTCAATATTTTATATTTAAAAAAAAAAAAACTTGAAAAAAACTTGAAAAAAAAACGCATTCCGCATTAGTTTTACAACAGGAGAGGAGCTTTGAGACAAACAATTAATTTAATTTGGCCTTACTAGTATTGTTCATGATAAATACCAAAATAAAGATTACATGCTAGATCACACTCATTCCACACATCACCAGATCATTACTATGTATAATGCAGGCCAAACGTGGAAAACGGGAGACCTTTAAGGGATAGATAGACTCAGAGCTAAAATAAATTGATCAGATATCCTTTTTTTCAATACATGCAAAGTCATAATGCTTACATGCCTTGTGGTGGATATCAGGTTATGGTAATATACTGAACGATATGTCATTACCATTTAAGTAAATAAACTGTATATTATTTCCATAGTGTCTCAATTCAATTGTTTAAAGACTATTTGTAACTTATTCACAGGTTTTGGTTAGACACTAAAATGTAAATGCATATTTGAGACAACAATTATTTTAGGACTACCTTCCTACCCTCCATAAAAGTATAAAAGAACAAAAAAGAGTAAGCACCTCTGTCTGTATGCACAAATCAAGTTAACCTAGGTCTAAATCTTGACCTGGTCTAAATGGTGATGAGTCATACAAAAGGATCCTTTTACAGAAATTTCTTTCTCAAAGATTTCTCAGCGTTATGTAGTCTGAAGTACAAACCTTGCCTGTGTCACATGATCTTTAACAGCACTGAATAAAGTATTTGAAGACCTCCATTTCCTAGGGCTAACTTCCATTTAGACCAGTTTGACTGTTAGACAAGGTCCAACTTGGTTGGTGCATATTGACCCTAGTCCCTAATAGGTCTCCCTAAAATCCATGCTATATCATCATTCACTTCATGCAAATACACACCTGTTTTTTAAGACTACTAGGATTTTTTATTGGCTGTAAACAATTCAGTAAGAAGAGCAATTAAAAAAAAACACCTGTCAAAATAGCAGCATGCTAGAATTTGTGTTACATACAGTGGCCAAAAATGAGAAAATGTTATCATAAATTTACCAATTGCATATTTTATAGATCTATGCAACTAATAGTTTTTCTATTTATAGAAGCAAAAGCTACTTTATCAATTGAAAAATCATTGTTGGAATTTTTTGGGTCTGTTAAAATCAAAAATGTATGAACATCTCAACTAGGAAGATGGATATAATGTATACATTATCAAGCAAGGGCGTAACGGAATAGAAATATCATTGGATTCAAGAACAAAATTGTGGACCTAAAGATCAAGAAATCAGGCATCAAGTGTGATACATATATTTTTTCTTCTACTAAAAAATGAAAAGAAGGAAAGAATTACAAACTATTTGAAAGACTATGCCTCAATTAGTTGATAAAACATGCTGATCCTTCTTCTTTAAACATCTAATAACTGTTCTATATGCAGCACACTAATCACTACAGGAATATCAATGCATTTGCATTATAGAAAAAATAAGCTTTAGTGCATTTACTTTTTTCAACGATCATTTGTGAGCAATATGATACATTGTTCTTACTGAGCACCTGTCATCTGTTCATACCCAATAATAAGATTATAATCTTTACTGGTGCTTGGTATGGATCAAAATAATATCATTCTCACTTTTCAATTAGCATTTTCATTATACGGGTTGGTGTCAAATACAGTGCTGCATTTACCACATTTCATGATCTAAATAATAGATAGCATGAACCAAGAAGAAGAACAAATTATGTTTAAACTTAAAGTATGTATTCATCCCCAAATAGCCAAATTAATAGGTAAACCATAACATTCAAAAAACAACACACAGCAGGAGCTGAGTTAGTGCATGAATATACCCACATCAATTAATGTTTTGCACTAACAGCAAATTATATTTTTGTTATATTGATAAAATAAAAAAATGTCAAGACAAATAGTGAATTACCTGTCCTTCTAAGACCTTTCTGCTTAGTTCTGCTGGCACAAGTTTAAAAGTAATAGTACCGTCTATGGAAGCCTGTATACAAATAATATAGATGGAAAAGAGTATTAATTTACTGGTTAGTGTGAGACTTGAGGACTTGTGATAAGCATCCTCAAATACTAATAATGATAAGCGTTAACACTTTCAATGTGACAGGCGTCTGCAGACGACATTCCAAAATTGCACAAAATGTTTCAAAAATGTCAAAATTATTGAATTTCATTTCATACCATATTTGGAATCACCCTGAGAAATGCATTGAAATAAGTACAAACATGCCTAATATGGGTTCAGTAATTCTTGAGATAGACTTTGAAAAATTCTGAAAGGTTTCTGAAAAATCTGTTTTGTATATTGTAAAACTAATAGCCGCATGGAAAGTATTAAGGATGGGAATCTATAACAAAAAATTCTTGATCCAGTCAGAGTCACTTCGGATAAAACGTTGACCTTATTTTACCAGATTATGTACTTATTGTTGTAATTACAAGTGTTTAAATTAAGTGGTACACTAGTGCTTCCTAAAGCCCCAAAATCCTGGCGGATAACCTAAATTGCAATGCAATACTTTTTGAATATTTTTACTATAGTTACTTGGCAGATTTCATAACATGGTTATCCGCTGAAAAAAACCTGATATTTTTTCCTTAATTTGAACACTGAGTAATTACTCATTCCAGGCAAAAGATTATTAGAATTACTATTTAGAGAGATACAATAAATATGTCAAATTCTAATCGTCAAGGAATCCCAAATAAACCATCCGGTGAGATCATGATTCCTCTATTACAATCTTGATCTCTTGTGCGTGCTATATTCTTCTACTTGAACCATAGCTGACAACATGACGTTAAGTACAACAAACACATAATCAAATACAATAGATTTAACAAGAAAATATGAACTTTGACCTATGTTAGGACACAGTGTGTGTGCACCTTGTGAGGGAGCTTAAGGCTGGTGTCAACCCTGTTTGGCGCCAAATTTATCAAGCACTGTAACTTTTAAATTATAAATGTGATGTACATAAAAGTATACATTTTTTGTAATGAAATGAGTCAGAGAATCTATTTTTGGTATCAAATTTTACTAAAATTAGTGATTTTTACATTTTTGCCCAAAAATCACCTTTTTGGCGCCAACATTTTTTTCTCTCAAAAATCTCATTTTTGGCACTTTTTGGTCAATATTTTCAAAACAAACAAATTTTAGCAACAAAAAAAAATCGCTCCTAGATAATTGACTTTGGATGATTTTGGTGAAATTTTGGAATTTTTAATCAAAAACTGATATTGTTAGGTTGTCTGAAAATTGTTGGTGCCAAAAAGGTGATTTTTGGGCAAAAATGTAAAAATCACTAATTTTAGTAAAATTTGATACCAAAAATGGATTCTCTGACTCATTTCATTACAAAAAATGTATACTTTTATGTACATCACATTTATAATTTAAAAGTTACATTGCTTGATAAATTTGGCCCAAACAGGGTTGACACCAGCCTTAAGGTGTTTTGCAATATACAATGAGTTCACACACTGACTGATGGTTGTCAATAAGAATCAATTAATGGAGCTGATACGGAAATTTGCTATTTCAACAGAAAAATATTGTGTAATTTCCTTATGCCTGTCCCGTATCACTAAACACTAGTCAGCGTATGAAATAAACAATTGTATTTTGTTTCATATTTCTAACCATTGAATCCACTGACTTACCAGCAATCCTACAACCTCGTCTGGATCTTTACCTCTGACATCAATACCATTCACTTCAAATACAACGTCTCCTATGTGTATTAGACCTGAGTGAGGAGATTAAAACAAATACAAACAGATAATCAATGTTTTTGATCATATTTATGTGTAACTCTGGTCTTGATTTGATTTGAATTTATTGGGTACTCAAACATCATACAGAGAAAAAACATATAAAATACAAACATGTAATACATGTACATAATTAAATTGCACCAAGCAATTTGAATAACATATTATAGACATAATAAAATATGAGCAAAAGTACCAAGGATAGCCCAAAAAGCTTTGAACAAAAAGCCCATTTCCAGTGGGGTCCTTAACAAGCACAGAAAGGCAGAAAAAAACAGAAATACAAATGAAACGCATGAATGAAGCACAACCCTAAACGAAAAACAAATAAAAACAGGGCATGAGTACAAAGTGAGACCAGCTCAAGAATCAATTGAATCATAACTCGCCAAGTGTAACTTAGTCTGAGTTGGAATCCCTTCAAGGTATAGGTGTTCCGATTGCTGGCCCGATTTTCAACTCGATGTTTTCTATACCACATGAAGGGTCATCTTTAAAATAGTCATATTCCAAAGTTTGAGTTGCATAACTCAAATGGTTTTTATTTTAGAAGTATATGGTGACATGAAATTTGCCCATTGAGTAGTACACAAGCTCGCCGTATGGTTAACCACCGGTAATTCATTGCATTTTAGCCCAAAACGTCTAGATGGAACATATCTTGCACCAAACATTTTACAGAAATAATGAGGAAAATATGAGGTTTCTTCTGATATCATAATATGTTGATGGAAAGAAAGAAAAGCTAATGTGATCGGAACATCCACCTTTAGTTCAAATATTACAGTCACAATGTATCCCTGTTATTGCTAAGCACTTGTGAGCATACAAACACTTTCAAATGTATAAAGGTTAAAGAATTATGTCCAAAATAGGAGTGTCTGCATTATATCTATAAAATTCATTCAGATTACATCATGGATCAAAGGATAGAGTAAAGCTTTCATTTACTAGGCTCTTCTTAACCCTAACCCCCGAGGCACCTTTTCCAAAGTTTTTTTTCGCAGCCAAATAGCGAGGGGAAAAAGTACCCCCACTCCCCCGGGGCTCGAACCCCGGACCCCTGGGTTCAGATGCAGACAATCTACCGCGAGGCCACGGGGGAAACCATACATCGCAGAGTATATTCCGCACTGTATATACCCTGGGGCAATTATTTCATCGAAAAACTGCCGAACCCGGTGACACAAGCACACCGCATCATAGTAATTCGTAGTACTCAAGAGTGTCAAGGTTAATATCATGATAAATAAACCAGTTTTGAAAAACTTTGGGTAACAAATTGACTTTGTTTGGGAACCTTGACTGGCTTCCAAGAATTATTGTGACACTCAATTACATATAATTCCTAGGTTATGCATAGAATAACAAGCAGGCATAGACCTCTATGTAGCAGAAAGTTAAGACCTAGCTATACCTATGAATAGAAGCCAGATCCTCTACAAATGCAGACGAGACATTGGACCTTTACTCAAATATCTCACATACCGCCAAGAAATTATAATCAAATTTGGAAACTATCAAAACTATGATTTATTACACTGTTATGTTTATTCGTAAACATTTAGCCAATCACCTCACATCACATTGTTGCATTCCCCAATTCAATTACGCACTCACAGACCTGGCTCTATTCCCGATTTCCTGTTCAGCTACAGGTCATCTCGTTCGCTCATCTGGAAGCAATTCCATGCGTCAAACGTAATTTGGACGCTTGTCACTCTGTTCATTGATCATCAATCACATTTCAGGGGATTGTGGGTAATATAGTTGTTGCCGGGGGTTGAATGTCAATTGTCATCAATACAGAGCAATTTCCTGTTCTAGGTGACAATGGTCAAGACACACCTGGTTGTCCAGCTGGATAATAATTACTACTCATATAGTGTAAGGTGCACTTGTACACAAGACACATCTGACAGCAAGTGTGTGTTTCACTTCGATTCTCAAATTTCCTGGGGAAAAAGTTTGGGGTTGGGGGTTGCCAGACTTCTTTGAACTAAAATTCATATCTCTGCCTTTGTTAGTTATTCAGAATATTTTTTAACTGTTGCATTTGTCACTTTCCATTATTAAATTGTGCAGAAATTCACTTTTTCATGACAATGTAAAATGATGGACATGTGTTAAAGATTTTAACATCAAATGTTGCACCTCCAAGAAAAATAGCCTGATCCTTTTGCCACAGATATGTGTAACAAAACATTTTACTGCAGATATTTTCACAACATTTCAATACAGAGAACTGTGCATGATTCATGAATTTATGTTTATCTAGTTTTTTCCTTAACACTTTCCACACAGCGGTCGTCTGCAGACGACACTTCCAAAGTTTCACAAAAACTTATTATTGAATTTCATCACCATATTTGTAATCACCATGACGAATGCATTAACATGTACAAACAAACATGCCTATTATTGAGATAAGACTTTGAAAGTTGGGAAAGATTTCAGAAAAATCTGTTTCGTTATGGTCAAACTAATAGCCGTGTTGAAAGTGTTATAGGCATTGTACACAATGATGTAACATTTTGTATGTTGCTGATTTAAGTGAAAATCTCCATCACTAATTCAATGATAAAAACCTACTAGTTCCAGGATATAAAGTTTCAACCATGCGTAATTGGCAAAAGAAAGAAAGGAGCTTCTTTCGCTTCAACTGACATATTGGATATGACAGTAACTCTTACGCATGTATAATCCAATAACAAGATGGTTTAGAATTTTGTTGCCGCAAAACCCCATGAGAATTCTTTTACACGGTATCTCACCTTTTTTTATTTGAAATGGTGAATGAGCACATAGAGGAATTGCAGCAAATATAAAACTCTTTACTCTTATATAGAAATCATGACTCATTGATGATTTCTGCTCTCTGTACACGGCTGAGTGCAATTCACTGAGTTTCAAGAAATAAGGTGGTGGCTACCGAATATGTTTGACTAAGTGCACTTCCTGCTAAATAATTGATCTGATAGGGATCTGCCTGCATACTGCGTACTGCAATATAAATAAACAAGCAAACGCACTTCTTGCAAATCAACCTCAAATGCATTTAACATAGGAAAATGTCAATAATGCAGTCAACGACCATTTCTTGACTGTTTTATTTTCACCTGTCCAATAACATCTTTCATCAGTCAAGGACCTGTTTTGCCTCTCAAGTCTCTATGTGATGGTTGAAAGTTTATTTCTACCAAACCTTTCAAAATACAAAAAATTATCAACTGTTTGCAAATTTTAAATTTGAATCGTATTCAGGGTAACGCACCAGATTACCTAACAAACTTTTTTTCTCAAACTCAAACCTGTCACTGGACCCATTACATGTTCATCATCAGACACTTTTCTTCTCACTGCTCGCATGGGGAAAAATCGCATTGGGGATACATCGTTCTATGTTTCTGCACCCTCCCTGTTGAATAGCCTCCCAAGAAACATACAGGAAGCATGTACATGTACACTGCCTAGTGCCTAGTTTCAAGAAGATTTTGAAGTCTCATTTCTATCCATCATATTGACTCTGTTTGTATAGGGGGTTTTTTCCCCTTTTTTTCATGACGCTTTGATCTTTTTGGAAAGGCGCCTATGTTGTTTATGTATGTATGTGTATCTGAATATTCATATGCTTGCAAGTTATCCTGTAACAGTCTAGTTCTCTCTCTCACATGTATGGTACTTTTCTTGCTACCAGCCCAACCATAGCAGACGACAAACCATACTTGTTCTCAATTTCATCGGAGTACATCCTCTGTGTCACCTCACGTTGGGAGGTGATATTAAGCACATCGTTAGCGCAGCTTTTCTATACCAGACCCATTATAGTTCTTTTAGTACATGAAATCAGCACTGACGTTACTTTATTTGTTACTTGTGGTGATATAGAGTAAACCCATGCACATCATTTGTTGAACAAGCTTTGTGACTGTCTCATCGGGTCATCTTACTCATAGAATAAGAAAGGACACTTGGAGGCAACAAATGTTTTTGTTTTTAAAGGGGCACTGAGAAATTGCAGAGAAAAAATGAAATTGGGAAAAAATGAATTGTTTCAATAGATAAGGTACACAGAAACCCTGAAGTGTAATAATTTATGGGAAAAGGGTTGAATGATGGCACTAGATAGAACCTTGGTTGAAGCAATTCATGTGGTGAGTGGTGCCGATAATTTTGATGTGATTTACATCAAAATGACCAAGTCATGAAATTATACATGTTAGACGTCAAATTAAGGTAAACGGTTTCAGATGGCAGTTAGCATATGCACAAGTATAACTTAGGTGCAAAAACACTGATATTCCAGGAAAATTGAGGACGCATTCCAATACGTATCTCTTAAGGTGCGTTCATACTCGCGTCGTTGCGTATCGGTCGACGTCGATGGAAAAAAGTTGACATTGCTTCAACTCGCGCACCGATATCCGTCGACGTCGGCCGACGCGCAACGAAGGGAGTATGAACGCACCTTCAGTGCCCCTTTAACTCAAACTTTTAGATATTTTTGAGAGATTTGCTCTTGTAGCATATATCATG
This sequence comes from Ophiura sarsii, assembly GCA_035610835.1. Lineage (NCBI taxonomy): Eukaryota > Metazoa > Echinodermata > Ophiuroidea > Amphilepidida > Ophiuridae > Ophiura > Ophiura sarsii. The sequence goes on from CM069441.1 coordinate 41,117,072, forward strand.
TACTTCAGCTTGGTACCTGGTAACTGCTGTATTTATCCACTGTGCTTGCAAAGAAATCCTAACATACCCAAAAACAAAATGAGTTATATAAAATATGTCCATTTCAATTGTATGTTCTTATTTATATTATAGTCTTACCACTTCTGTCAGCCGCTCCACCGTGCATAATTCTGCATACTACAACTGTCCCTAGGTGATCATCATACTTTATTGTGGCACCCTGTATTATAATGAAAAATAAATAAAAACACCCTGTATTATTACACTTTCTGGTTAACATGAATATGGTATACATATGGGGAGCAAATTTCACACTATAACATCGTCATCGGAACATATAAACAAATTATTCTGTAGATAATGATGATGATTCACCCTGCACAGCGACATCAAAAATAAACTCTAGAAATGAAATACGGATGGATCTTTCCGATGAAATTAAACTGAATATGAATCTTAATCATTTAAGGCGGTACAAATTACAGTCTAAGTCCCTGGATTCTTGTGTTCGTCTTATGAATAATGAACCCCGCTCTTATCTTGTCTTGCTATCCATCTTCACCCGCAAATTTGTTTCATATGCGAATTCACCGTTTTTAAATTTTATCAGGAAGAGCAGGATTCTTACCCAGTATGGCAAGGATGCTCTTGGGATTTTTGGTTAGGCTTAAAAATATTGGTTGTTTCTCGTCATGGATTTAAACAAATTAGGGTCAGTGTTTTTTGAACTTTAAAACAATATTTGCAACTTTTTTAACAAAATATAGGTGATCAACACCACAAGTTATTTGCGTCTGTCATTCCATTTTAGAGAAATAGATCATTAAAACCATTATTTGGATAGAATACTTTTCCTTAGTCACTGAAAAGGGGGGAAATAATCAATTTCTTTTAAACTTTAATACCAAACTAATATGTATTTATTTCTTATTATGACTGGCCTGAGTGCACTTTCCAAATTGCTATCATATGGTTCAAACATCTGCTTGTTAAAAAGTATAGTTACAAAGGTAAAGTAGATATTTTGATCAATTTCAGCTTTCACAAATAAGTAATTACATGTAACACTAGATATATACACAACTCTAGTTGGGAGGTAAATGTCACACTGGCACAATAATAGCGAGCGTTCATCTTCGATACTTTCCCATTTGCACTCACATGCCCTAGTGCGGAAATACTACTACTATGACTAGATTTATATGCTGACGTAGTGTCAATATTGTCCACAGTGACCTTTCAACCAGATCATGTGATTGTAATAGCTTAGTATGATTGTATGTTTGAATTTTAGGACTGAATGTTCAAGATCAATTATCTATGGAACAGTCTTTAGACAAATTTACCCCTTTTACCCTAAATTAGCCCCTTTTTGCTATCTTCATGCATGAGAATGAGCATAATTGAAAAACACTGAAAAAAAACTGGGAAAATGTGTGAAATTGGTCTAAAAAGGTAAATAAAAGCGACTGAAAAACACCTCAAAATGTCATGCCTGTATCTTTTCATCCTCTGACCAGGAACATCTACACAAAATCTTGATTTTACCCCCTCGAACAAGAGACAACATAAGCTCCTGGCTGTAAAAAAATTATTACTCTTCCCATACAGCAAATGTGATTTATTTATCAAAAATATTCTGGTAATTATTCTTCTATGGAGTTTTGTAGGCAAACAGGTTTCCCAAGAGCACAGTGGTCAAACCTTTCCACCTCTATAATTATATTGTGTCTTGTTTAGTATTATGCCCCCTTAATTCTTACAAGATACATTTTATTGACACCCATCATATATTCCATAACCCTTTATAGCTTTCAATAAACTCTGTTATGTTTCATCCTAAATCTTCACAATCCCTCTGTATATACATAACCATTTATAGCTTTCAATAAACCCTGGTAATCTTTCAACCAAAATCTTCCTAAATCTTCACAATCCCTCTGTATATACTAAACGATATCACATAATCCAATACCGCTCAGTGACAATCTCAAATTGTGAGAAATATGTATATCAATCTAGAAGAAATGGTTTGCATAAAACTAGGTCACAAAATAAGTTAATCAATCAGATAAATCCTAGCATCATATGAAAGAACTTCAGAACAGGGCCCTACTAATTCATAAAGCTGAACCAATAATAAATCCTGAAATATTATCAACTTGATTTATGGAGAGTTAAAAATCACTCCTCTTAAGTCCACTTTAGATTAATCTTAACTTTTATGTAATAGGAGCCCGATCAGGTTAAAAATTGACCAAAGACAACACAGCTGTGGTTTAACGTTTTCCATGTAAACCATTGATTCACATTGATGCCTCGTGGCTTATCCAATAGTCCCTTGGGTTTATATCACATTATATAGATTATCCAAAGTGACAGCTTCAACAAGAAGATTCACGCTTAGTGACAATTTTTGCCTGTATGCTGTAAACTTGACCGTGAGATAGGCGTCTGTATTGCATACTTCCATGCCAGCTCATACAATATGTGATGAGCTGTTTCGTGAGCTGTTCCATCATCATATCATTCACATTGACAACGAAAGATTGAAAGACAAATCATGGACAGACATATATAGAGATCTAACGAATAAAAACTTAGAATGTTGAAGTAAGGAATGACATTTCTGGAAGTAGAAACCAAATTCATTAGAGATCAAGCCTCGATTTAGGCGGGCGCTGGGCGTTTTTTGCCCCCCGGTTCTCGAGAAATTGCGCCCAGTTTAATCAAAATTTCCATGCCCGGGCGCACCGTATTTTGCTGTCTGTAGCGCCTGGTCATTGATTGAAGAATGATAATTTTGATCAAATAAAGATGAGTTGTACCAACCTCTGACTTTGTTTTCTCTCTAGAATTTCATATTTTGTCAATTGTATGAGTGTGTGAATAAATAGTGCTAAATATGTTCAGAATAAAATTGTTTCTGTGTTTTTATTGCTGATGAAACTAGTTGTTTTTAAAGCTGTTTCCAGTTTCCGATCGCGATGTTTTCCCCAATGTTTTAACAACAACAGAAAATGTACCATGTGTTATTGTGGCATTCCGTGCATGTACATTTGCGACCTCTCACCTCTAGCACATGCGCACGGGTATAAAAGTAATGGACTGTTCCAAAAGGTTTGGGAAGGAGGGGTGTATTACAAAACCGAAATGTGGGATTGAAAATGACTGGGTTGGAAATGGGAATGGGAGGAGACTTTTCGTGAATTGATTATAACTTAAAAATGGGATCATTTCAGGGGTTGAATAGGTCGATTTCTTGAACAATTTTAAAGATTTTAAAGTTTACAAACAACTTTATCCAAAGCATCAAGTGCAAGGAATTCCCCACTGCCGTGAATAACCAATCCATTTAATTAATGAACCTCACATTCGGTAGCGGAAAGATGAAAGAGAAATAGTTATTGCCGACACCTTGGAACCCGACAGCTTATTTTGACGGAATAAATCTAATTTAAAATTGGGAGCCAGCAATTATGACGTCACATTATGCCGCTCCCGAGTGTTGGATTCTTAATTAATACAAGCTCTTACACATCATGTATCAGCACCAAGTTTACCAACGATTACTCCATTCAATATAACAACATGTTGGTCTGTAGCAGCCACTGAATTGCATTTCCCAAATTGTATTTTGTAAACATTGGTCGGTCTGGTCGAATTTGTTTTGTGTGGAAAGAACTGGGTATTATTACATGTTCATACTCAACTGATACTACCGCGGTGTTTTGATAAGTGTCCCAGTTTCTGTATCCATTATTATTTTCAAACTAAATTATTTATTCGATGAGTGCTGTGTTTCTTGAAATAAACAGTATTTTATGGAGTAAAACCAACTCAAACTTCGAAGATCATGCCCTATGAATTTTGCATACTTTGCAAATATTTTCAGCTGCAGTTATTGAACTTGCAGACTACAGATTACTTACAGTACCTACTTTAGCTGTTGTTTAGTTTGTTTACATTTACAGTACAGTATACATGTGCAAAAACAAATAAAAAATGTACATTTATGATATCTAACAATAACTCCCGGTTTGTCAAAAATAGCTCCCGGTTCTTAACAAAATTGAAGGACCGGGAGCAAAAGTTTTCAAAACATTTGCTCCCGGTTCACGGGCGCTTAATTCGAGGCTTGTTAGAGATGCCCCAGCTCAATCAGGGTAGTTTAGAAATCAGGAATCAAAGAATGGACAGGAAATAGTATCAAATGGCAGGAAGCCTAGAAAGCAGTGTGGAAAATAATGACACGTCGGTCCTTTTCACGTACTACTGACATTGACGTAAACTTATTTGTTGTTATCAAAACATGAAGGCAACCAATGTATGCAGCAATAGATACATTATTCACTATCATCAGCAAAAAGAATCATGATATTTCATGGTACCAAATATGACTATGTTGGTAATGTTACTGCATTTTGAAACCGAACACAATATTGAATATTTTACTCAATAATGCTTGATATTAATGAACGAGTGGATTCATGTATGGTACACAATTAATAACTAATAAAGACAAATCTTACATTCTCAGTTATTTTTTTCAAACATTAAATGCGAAATAATGACAAAACAATGTCATTATTACACAAATTTAGGAACAACAACATACATTTTGGCTTTTGTGATAGTTGAGAGTTGAGTACACCTTTTATTTTACTCACCCTGTACACACACGCATCGAAAGATAGACAATACATATGCGCGCATAAATGCTGGACCTGTAAAGTCACTGTCCAGAGGAAGGGAAAAAGACTGACAAAGCCATAGATTGACAGTTAAATATAATTATGAAGAAAAGGTTGGTACAAATGTGAAAGATTGGTTGACAAATGGTCTGCTTTAATGAATATAATCCTTGATTTTCACTAAGATGTGTGTTAATTGGCCATTATTGCTAGGTCAAGTTACATTCATGTGAGTTGTGTATGTAAAGTAAGTACAAAACTAATTCAGAGTTGGCTTACAAATTTCAATATTGCTTATTTGTGAACATTCATCAGTCAAATATCCATCTATATTTGGAAATTTCACAAGCAGCCATAACTCAATCTTCATATCCTGACATAAAATCAGTGATAATCCTTAAATCCAGGCCAACACAGAATCCCTGTAATTCACAGTGAATTGGGATTAAGGCAAGTTGTACAATATACTGTACAGAAGACAAGCTATTGTACCGCCACCTGTTAAAACATTCCAACAGCAACCACGCCAATTGATTCTGTCATGTTGTGCTTAACTGGCACCCAACGAAGCACAGGCTGAAAGGAAATCCTTCACCGGAGCCAATTTATGGATTAAGCCTTGAGAATCCGGGAATAGGTTGACCGGAGTTTCCTGGGAATATGTGAGCACTTGACACCTTGGGTTTATGCGTGTCCCAGGGGAATGGAATCATGGGGAATATCCTAGCGAATTACATCCGTCAAAGAACAAATACTCATACTTATTATGTTAGCTTTGAACACATGTCATAAAAACATCAACATATTTATATTGAACATATGTGCAGTCACATGATTATGTCTGATATCATACGCCTATTATCATTTCAACTTTATGTACTTGAATGTTTATTTATTAGACCCAGTCCCTGGGGAATTTGATAGTTCCGTACATACTGTTTTTAGTCATCAATGTTACATGTTAAAATACAAAATGTGAGAAATACCATATACTGTTGCACCTCACTCTATTACATGACTTATGTTTTATGATTGATGGTTGCATGGTACCTGTATGTTAATCCATCAAACCATAATTTAATCAATAATGGCTTGACAGCACCCATTAATTACATTGAACACGGAATAGGATAAGTCAGGTTTTGGGGTGTGATTTTCCCAAATGTAAGCCCAAAACACAGTACATGACAAGTTGTAGTGCTGTGATTGCCCAATTTATGCAACATGCATCGTGCCCTATGTATCATATCATCGGCTTATTCATTTTTGAAAATATTCATTTATACTGACATAGTACCAGGGCTATTTTCATTTGAGCACTTATGCCTTGAGGGCTTGTGAAAACCTTCACTTGCATTTGATGTTAATGTTGCGCTTGCTTAGGCTCTGTGGATAAAGTCATACTGTAAAAGTGGAAATTTTTGGACTACATTTATTTTTTGCGCTTTTCACACTAAAATCAGCAAGCGCGAAGATAAAACCTTGCATATACTTGTAATATATTCATTTTGTATGTAGGTCTATGTAAGGAAGCTCAAAATCGCGGAAATAAAAAACAAGTAAAATTGATCGAAATGTGCGAAGCGCGAAAAATTACATGCGCTAAGATTTCCACAAGACAAGTGCAAAGGGCACATTTATGACGCACATTTCTCATTTATTTGTAAAAGTTCCTAAGACAGTGTCATTTCATAGCTATTTTTAATTCAAGTACAAGCTCCTTGAGGCCTTGTGAAAACCTTGAGTTGTATAAGATGTATCCTTTGAAAACAGCACTCATTGATTTATACTCCTTAGAGACACCAATCACAACTTTATCATCCAAATCGATCAATGATTATAATCAGTATGTAAGAAAGGAGGACACTGTGCTCGGAATCTGAATCGGAAGGACCGTCACATTATCTTGTCATGATTTGCTATCGTGATGTACAGGGCATTCCCATAAGATTAGGTTCCGTACAATTGGCGTGTGTGTTTCTTCTCAAGCTGGTAATAAGATGGAAGGTTTTAAACCACACTGACAATCGAAACATTATCTGATTGGCTAATATTAGTCCTGTATTGTTTAAATGTCAATTAGAGACATGATAAGAATGGTGGTATGATCTTGTTTCATTAAATGTAATAGGTTTCTTCACTACAGTTTCAAATTGACGACAACTACTAGGCTCTTATTATCCATCGGCACTTTCGAATTATCCCTGCGCATGCATCTGTAGGGGTGTGTGTGTGCCACGCACATCTTACACGCATGCCCACTGCGTATACCAGTTCTAAATGACGAGAAATATGTGAGGGTTACGCATATGATTAACAATGCGCCATGTTGCGCCATGGGAGTGTTTGAGCGCCCTTTCTCTACTGAATTCATTCGCTGCTGTAAGCAGGTTCGCCAATTTGGCAGAACTATTAGAACTGGCAGAACTATTAAAAGACATCTAATTTTTTGTTGGGTTAAATTCCATCTTTGCTTTTACAATTAAACAACCATATATTTGCTGAAAACTGTTGCCCCTTCCCTGGTGTAAGTACAAGAGATAGTCGTTCTAGAATTAGTAGGACTATTTGTGTAATGAAGAGGCTATGTAATTGGAAATGACAAAAGGAGACAAAGTTTGCCACGTGATGTTAACACTTTGATCAAAATTTACAGTTCATTGACCAATACAGGGATACACAGTTGATGGTACAAACACTCTCCCTGATAAGAATTTTAAATCTAATGCAACATGACAATGAGTACATTGAGCCTTGAAACCTCAACAAGCTGTCCCAACGGGCCCATGAAAGGAAGGGTCATGCAATAGATTTAACCAGGCCTTCCTCGCATTGGCCAACTGACAAATGCCTGTGAATGGTGCAACAGAGGAACCAACTGCAACCACTCTACAAGTCTGGAAAAAGTGGGAAAACTCCAGAGGGAAATTCTAGGTATAAATATTCATTCAAATTTAAAGGTAATTTGTATCCATAAAGCTATTAAAAGGGACATTTTTGTTGTGTTCCTGGGAAATTAATTTTTTTCCGGAATGGCATTGTCATCGCCATTCTTGTAGCTGGCTGAATACCCCGGTGTTTTTTCTTCCTATTCAGAGGGGTAACACATGATCGTTCCAGGATCTGAAAATACCCTATTTGATTGCCATCGCGGACAATTTTGCTAATTTGACCCCCTTTTTTGCAAAAAAACGTAACATTTTGTCTGAAAATAACACCCCCCCCCCCATTTTTCACCATTTCAAGGACACTTTCTAAATAGTCCCCACTTTTTGCGCGGAAACGAGGACACGTCTGGTTCAAAATACCCTTTTTCCTATTCCCAGGACAATTTGATATGACATAATCCTCATTCTAATTTGTTTTCTTCATCACAGACATAGCCTCTTCAAAAAAGCACCCCTAAGTTTTTGAAATCGCGGACATAGCTTCCAAAATGACCCCTTATTTTGGGGAATCGCAGACATAGCTTCAAAAAAAACCTTATTGTGGGAAATCTCGGACATAAATATCCGTGGACATGGTACGGAAAACCCCCTTTTCCAAATTTTTTGGAACGATCATGCGTACCCAAAGTCAAAAGTTGACTGAAACCACCAGATGATGTACTTAAGTGTATTGGTATGTTGATCAAAAATCTTATTTTAGATTTAAAAAAGGTAAGTCTACCTTATCAGATACTTGCATCACACCCACATCCTTAATAGGCATACAATAAAAGAAGAAAATGACCTTGTTTTGTGCCCAATTGATGACATGATATTTCAATATGAAGGCAGGGTGGAGATTTATTTTAGGCGTTTTGCCCCAAGGCCCTGGAAAGAAATCATGACATTGCAAAGTAATAAGTACAAGAATCTGTATAGCACTGAAAAGAAAAATGGCTATGCTAAATGCGGAAAGTCTTTTTTTATTGTATTTTTGGCTCAAAAATGTTTTCATTTTTTTACTTCGGAAAACTAAACTACAAATTTGGGCTCATCGTGTAGGGTAATGCCGCAAAAGTGACTCCACAAATTTAGGCTCACAGGTATGTGAGACAGATCTCCTTTTATTTCTTGGCCTAAGAGGAACAATGCATATTATACCGAAAACAGTGCAATGAAAATGTATTTGATGTGATGTCTCACATTCAGTGACCAAATAATTATGTGACGGATCACGTTGATAAGGACATGTTGAGAGGCAAGGCTCAATCTGAGTCATGGATGTATAGAAGTTCAAAAGAGCACATTTTAATCTTCAAAATGATGCCTTGTAAGGTTGAAAATAAAACCTTGTTGAATATAATTAGACTTCTGAATATAGTATTTTCGAAAGGATAATTTGGAAGGAGCTAAGAGTGCTCCTCTGTTTATGTAGTATTAGTTTTATACCTACCTCCACAACCTGGAAACGCTTGCATTTATCCCCTAGATGAACTGCTGCCCAAATTAATGCCTTTATTAAAAATCTACATAATTATTTAATTAAGAAAAATCACTTCGGACACCTATATCTCCACATTTGGCCCGATTGGGCTACATATCCCTACCTCGGCAACACGGTATCAGCCCAAACCGGGCAACACCGTTACCCATAATGCATCCTCTTTAACCATTGGTATAAAGGGGGCTGAGCACTAAGGGGCGGAGGTGGGACCAGGTTGTGGAGGTAGGTATAAAACTAATACTACATAAACAGAGGAGCACTCTTAGCTCCTTCCAGTTTATTACGTATTATTTATACCTACCTCCACAACCTGGAAACGCTTGCATAACAGACTTGCACCGAACCAGGAGGAGACATGATTGCTCATGCCCCCAACCAGTCACAGTGTGTCCGAAAAACAAACATTCCATGTCATAGAGATGAGTACAATAATACTGGCTGTAAGCCAACTGGAAAGATCAAGTCGCTCTGAATATATCATACTAGATAGGTGAAGAAGTCTGAGCTAAAAAGCGAGGAACGGCCTAGCGTGACATACATGGGAAGCAATGTAATCTTCCCCCTAAAATCGCCCCACTGTGAAATAAAGAACAGTAATGGGTTAAACACGACAAATCCAACAATTTTGGGATAAGCTAACCTCCAAAATTCTTGTGAATATAATTGTCGTAATCGGCATTTTAGTCAAATCAGGAATAGTCACGTTCGGCGTTTCAGTCAAATCAGAAAGTGTCACAATAGGCATATAAGTCATAATTAGGATATTGTCTAAATAGGCTTGTATCACAATAACTGCTGAGTCTAGTCTTTCCTCCTCTTTCTCTCTCTCTCCATACTAGCTAGACCTGGCTTCCACTACCCAAGACCTGAGTGGCATAGCGTCCCTGGGCAGTGCGAAGATGTAAATATATAGAAGTTTAAGCTAAAAGCGAGGAACGGCCTAGCGTGACATACATAGGAAGCAATATGCTCTTCCCTCTAAAATCGCCCCACTGTGGAGTAAAGAACAGTAATGGGTTAAACACGACATATCCAACAATCTTGGGATAAGCCTACCTCCAAAATTCTTGTGAATATTATTGTCGTATCGGCGTTTTAGATAGGTGACGAAGCATGAGTCAATAAAAGGAACGTCCTAGTTGAAAACGACATCAATATATGAAATGCAGCCTACTTCATTGGACAACAGACTGCGGAACAAGATCAGTAATGGGTTGAAAACGACATACTTAGAAAAAATGGGGTATGAAAACCTCCAAACTTTTTGTAAAGAATAATGTCGTAGTAGGCGATCAATAATGTAGGGAAGCGTCGTAAATAGGTTTGGATCAAGAAACCGCTATGCTACGTCTTAAAAACCTCTCTCTCCTTCTCATCTCTACCTCCTCCTTCATACAACTAATTCTGACTTCCGCTCCCGAGGACTTGCGTAGCATATCATCCCCCGGCAGCGTGAAGCTGAATGTCCTTCATAACAATAAGCGAAGGAGGGAACAGTCTTCCAAAAAACTGTACTGTGTTCATGAACTCACAAAAAAGGATAGCCCCTTGGCGTGAGCACAAGAGGCTGAGAGGGCTCTGACAAAGAGCCCCCGAACTACCCTCAAGGATATAAATCACTTAATAATCTCAACCAGCCAGCCAGCCAATGTGACCTTGGCTGCTGCACTATGGGGCTTGACAATGGATTTAACAAAGAATAGTTGGACCTGACCTCGGACAAACTTGGTTCTATTTATACACCCGTTCAAAAAACCCTACCGGGCAACTCAGTCTCAGTGGTCTGCGCTCCGATATGATAATGTTAGGGAGGGATATCGGGGACGCTGAAAAATTAATGCCGCTCATGGCAAGAAAATATGATCTGAAACAAAAGGCGTAACGCCAGCCATGCTAAAAACGGAGGATCTACCGATAGATAATGCGTGAAGATCAGAACAGTGTCTTCCCGAGGCCAGAACCTATGAGAAAAAAAGGGGGGCTTCATGGTCTAAGACACTCAGAGAAGCCGACTGACAGGGGCTCAAAGGAGACTCGTAAAGTTTGGTTAGAACCAAACAATATACTGATTACTATACTATACTATATCCCTGAATAGGGAATCAAGGATGAAAACTGAACCGACTTAGGAAAAAGAACTATTTGTTCTGTGGGATTCGAACCCCCGGTCTTCAGATTATAAATCTGATGCTCAACCGATTTCGCTAACGGAGCACTTATAAATCCAACCTAGATAATGGAGTATGAATAATGATATACAAATAAGAACCGAAGTCTCTGAGCGCTGGCCCTCATCCGCAGGCCTAACGCGGTCAGGCTACGCACCGCAAGCCAAAAACAGCAGACGCGCCACGCTGCCGAGGGCAGGCAAATGTCGAGCCCACGAGACCACCCATGGTGGTGACCTGATTAGAGGAGATCAACAACTCTATGATAAAAAATAGAGGGGAAAAAATAACCTGAATATAACACTATAATATAATAAAAGTGTTAGATACTAGGGAGGCTAGCTTCTCACAACCACCCAGCTACTCTACTAGCCTTGGTATCAAGCTGGCCGGGTCATTCCAGCTCTACTCTTCATGTATTTAAAAGAACAAACCAATAATACTGAAAAAGTAGAAATATTCGCGAGATTTCATTTTCGCGAATTATCCTCATCCGCGAAAATAAAAACTCGCGAAAATAATGGACTTCCAATGACCTAGTTCACAATTGTTGAAGATCGCGAAAAAAAATAAGAATAAAAAGATCGCGAAATGCCTGTTAAGTGATTATGACCATTTTCGTGAAAATATCCTATCGCGAAAAAAAATAAAAATAGACCTTTACAGTACCGAAATTGATACTGACGAAGGAATAAAAATAATAGTTTACACTTCTACAGGGATGATGTATAGCAAAAAATATGTCGAAAACGACCAACATGTAAACAAACTAACAGATTAACGCATACCTGGAACTAGTCCTGTCCGACGACACATGTAATGATGGAGATACACTGCTCATAGTAATCCGAATTCCACCAAAAAATTCCAAGTATCTATAAGAATCCAGCAATGCGTAGAATTGACAATACTTCATCAATGAAGTCAGCTCAATCGGTTGACAGCTCCCACCCATGCCATGCTATAGTAGTGGCTACAATGTCATGCAGCGATAAACAAAGATGGGATATCCCACGCAGGAAAACGGCAGACTAATCCCATGTCCAAACCAGTCCGTGCGAATTCCTATGAACTAGGAAAATACAGTACGCTATATTCAACCGACGAAAACTGCTTATTATCGCCTGAAGAAAAGACGATTGATCATGTCAACGCACATCGAAAGATCGCCATTTATAAAGTCCAGCGCACTCTCGCTAAAACAATACCCATAATGCTTTTCGAACGCACATGGTCACGTCAGACGAAAAGTATGGATGTTAATCTCGAAAACCCAACGAATCGGATTATAGAAAACATTATGGGGGAAAACTTGGACGGATAAGGGAGCGGAGTCATACCAGTATACCGAAAAATATAGTGAGACGTATATTTGTCGTAGAAATGAGATGCGCAACTGGGTTCCTTCTGCAAAATCTCATATGGTCGAAAAAATAAGAAGTCTGTCATATGAGTAAGTGACAACAAGGGCCTTCGACCGAAAATAAAATACCTGGCTAGTCGATTGAGAATCTAAAGCTCTATCGACTGAGTGATTTCGAATCTCGAAATAGGCAAATCCTGGTCATAGACCCAGAATATCGCAGCCATCTCACATGATCTAGACCATAGAGACGGCGATTGAAAAACGTATACTCAGCAAGCTGACCGATTTCAAACGCCTACAAGCGGGCGACATACCCCCAGCAGATTAAATCGTATGGGAGGATTAAGGTAGAAAGAAATTACCCCTCTGAACATGAGACAAATACACAAAATCATCCGCCGTGGGTGATTGGTGCAGAGGAGACTATATCAGCGTTCTCTAAGGTTCAAACCTTAAAAACGCAGAAGACTAAAAATAGTAACGAGATACTGAGCCCTACGTCAGACCGATTCAGGTTCGAGCCTCAACATGGGCTTTGTTCTTGTTTGATTCATGGTTAGAAAAACATGATTACAGACCCGACGCTCTAAACCTTAGAACCACGGAGAGAGCGTCACTACCAGGCCTACATGGCATTGACAGCGTAGGTAATAAGCGGTCCCCTCTTTCGTGTTAAAAAAAAAAAAAAAAAAAAAAAAAAAAAAAAAAAAAACCAGTGAAGGAGGAATTGGTTTCGCAATCGAAGCCAAAACCCGCTAGACTGAGCCCACACTGTCAGATAGATGTCATAGTATATTAACTGAAAGAAACCGACTGGTCACCGACCGCGTCAGATTCGGATAGTTGAAAAGAATCAACATAATCCACCTTCTGTCCAGTAACTCTGACATAATCAAATTCAACTCATCCTCTACTTCTAAATGTAGAGTGAGACGAATCAATAGGCTGAACATATAAAGGGTGTTCAGTGGTGCAGTTAGCCCCTCGTGGCTCCACTCGCTCCTGCTGGAAAATCCCCAGAGAGGGATTAGCCTCCCAACCGAAACCAAAACCTGCAAGGTTGGGCTCACTATCAGATCCTCTAAGCACGTTAGCAGGAAACACTGATAGACCTTCATCTAACTGTGAATCAGACATCGACTGTTGGTCTGAATCGACACAGTCATCGTCTTGATCGTAATCCCACTGATCATCTTCATCTCCCTCTACATCTACAGTAGAATGAGAAGAATCAATCGGCTGAACCGACAAAGGATGTTCAGTGGTGCAGTTAGCCCCTCGTTGAATAGGAAAAGGGTTAATCTGGCTAAGATTAGCCATGCGGTTAGCCTCCCTTTGTTCAACGGCTGGGTAAGTGGTACGCTTATCCACTAGGTCAGATCCTCCTCGATAATCTTGACTGATCATCTGAGTAGGATAACTACTTCTCTCTCTTTGAGAAGCGTAGTTTCTGAACAACAACCATTCAGCAAACTCATCTGACCCAGACGGAGTAAATCGAGTTGTCTCACTGTGTGAAACATTTAACCCTTGAGTGCTAACACGGTTACGGATGTTAGCATCGGCACTCGAGCGTAACTGACTCTGATTACGTGAAACAGTGTCAAACTGACTGTTTTGTTGATCGTTAGACAACAAGTCAGATGAACGATTGACTAGATCGTTTGTTTGAGGTTATTCAGACTATTCTGTCTCAATAGAGCCAGATCCGAATTTTGCCTAGGATCACTGCCGTGACGGTTAACGCCACGTCCGGATTCATATTCATTACTAGGACTTTTGCCTGAACCCTCAACCGAGAAACATGTCTCACGATCGATAGGGGTAACAAGTCAGACTGACTTTTTTTGTTGATTGTTAAACAACAAGCCAGATGAACGATTGACTAGGTCGTTTGTTTGAGGGTTATTCAGACTATTCTGTCTCACTTGAGCCAGATCCGAATTTTGCCTAGGATCACTGCCGTGACGGTTAACGCCACGTCTGGATTCATATTCATAACTAGGACTTATGCCTGAACCCTCAACCGAGAAACGTGTCTCACGATCGATAGGGGTGACAGGTCTTTTGCCTGAACCCTCAACCGAGAAACATGTCTCACGATCGATAGGGGTGACAGGACTTAGGGCACGACCCTCTTTGTTCGTGGCGTTGTGTTGTGTTAGAACACCAACCCCACGGGAGCCGGAAATCTGGCCGTGTCTTATGTTAAATGCCAGACTTCCGTTATCGTCAGATAAGCTCCCTTCATCACAACCAGAGTGCCCGACTAAGATCTCCCGCTGCATAGAAAGATCTTGAGTCTTGGTTGCGGTACGGACAGATGCCTCTTTAGAAGGCTCGACATCCTGTGAAGCCTGTGAATTAACACAAGAAGAATTCAAGGACCCGTTAACCTGCAGTTGATGATTGATCGTCTGAGTAGGATAACTACTTCTCTGATCATCTTTTTCAACATAGTGAGAACGACCCTGAAGACTATCGACTTCTATGACACGATTTACCAAGGGCGTGGTGCCCTCGGGAGATTCCTTAGCCTTGTCTCTAAAAGCGGCTTTAGAATTATCTCCCGTAATACATACAACATCATTCTTAGTATGAACTAAACTAGTCTTAGAAATAGTACGGGTGGAATGGCGGGAGTCGGCCATAGTGGCGACCAAGAGGGCGTCCATATTGTCCCAATGAGTCGCAGATGCCAATCGACACAGTTTGCATGGTTTAACACGATTGCACCTACGGTGCAGAACGCATGAAGGGTGTTTGTCACCCGGCAAAAGTTCGATTCCACATTTGCATGACCTCATAATAACTACCTTAATTCTGAACACACGCTAAATCAATAAGATGACAAACTAGAGTTCAAAATACCAATCCCAGAAACGCGCGCACAGAGATTAAATATATCGAATATAAACCCTGAAGGAGTAAGTTTCTTTAATAGCTAAATTGAATTAACAATGGGGAAGCAGAGCCAAGGATCACCACTGACGAAGCTTTCAAGCTATTACTATTACAGCGATTTGAACAGAAAATCCGGTCTGAAAAGAATTCAAACAGGATAAGTTTGTGAATAATCAATATCAAATCGTTTTGAAACATAAAGGGTCAAAGACCTCTTCTCTAGAAGAAACATATCAATAATCAGAATATAATGTACATATAATCAATTGAAGATGTATAATGGTTAAATATAAGCAATCCTCATGTTATTGATTGAATCCAGAGCTACTAAATATCGGCTATTATGGTGGTCAAGGACCACAACAAAGGAGGGAAATCAGATCAATAAACCACTATGGCAATCATGTATGATATAATATAATATAAAACATGTTGTGATAAGAACTCCGCTAAAGTCGATAATCTAAAGACCGTAATACATACATATAAAATCAAGCTAGTGATATTTTATGACTAGTCGGTAATAGATAGAAGTATCTCTCATACCCAAAAACCCCATGAGTGTTTTCTAGTTATAGAATCAACGGGAGATAACGGATATGTGTATCATGTGAAATGCATTACACATTAAAAAATATACCAACCGGGAAATGGGAATCTAATGAAGCCCATACCCACGGGATAGGAAATGTGTATCATTTTTGAATGCATTACACATGAAAAAACTATCGCGAGGATAGTTGAGAAATGGAACAGGCCGACCTCATGGTGAATAAAAAAAAACCACGCGGTCAAAGACCACTACGAGAGTCGGCCGCCATTTTCAAATTTGCGAAAGTAAAAATAGAATAAAAAATTTTTTGAACCTAAGGTCCTAAAATTCATGAAAAAGACCGTCCGACGGACGGTCCAGGCATTTAAAAAATGGGACTTACGCAAATTCCAATTAAGGGCGCATAGCAATAGACTATGCGCCATCTTTCAGGGCGAAACTTACTTGGTATGAACCTTCTGTTTTAAATATTCCACCTGAGATTTGTTAGATATCCACGGAGGAGTAGGTAAACACGTCCACCATGTTTCGCCCAAAGGTTAAAGAGGATGCATTATGGGTAACGGTGTTGCCCGGTTTGGGCTGATACCGTGTTGCCGAGGTAGGGATATGTAGCCCAATCGGGCCAAATGTGGAGATATAGGTGTCCGAAGTGATTTTTCTTAATTAAATAATTATGTAGATTTTTAATAAAGGCATTAATTTGGGCAGCAGTTCATCTAGGGGATAAATGCAAGCGTTTCCAGGTTGTGGAGGTAGGTATAAATAATACGTAATAAACTGTCCTATTACTTTCGTCATATTTCATCATCAACTTCATTGGTTACTAACCCCTCCCTGTTATATTTCATTTGATAAAAAATAAGCAAATTTGTTTCCATTTTATGCTGGAAAATTGAATATGTTCAAGAAGAGTATCTGGTTTTCATGAAAATTAGTCACTTACTTCTAACTGAAAGCACAATATTAACCTTAAATATGAGAACAACCCACTTAAACAAATCTAGACATGGCATGCAAGTATGCCCCCTGCATAATATCAAAGTATAAGTACATTAATCCGTTGGCCCATAAAGTCATAACTCATCACATAAGCATGTCACATGCCAAGTGTGAAAAAGTCTTATAAATTCCGACATACCCCAAGACCGTAACTTAACATTGAACTTCCTCGTCCTATACAGGCCAAAATAACACCTCAGGAGCCGGACCAATTTATGCGCACACCATTGGTAAGACACAGACAAATTAGTTAATTAACCATTTCACATCTAGGTACTAGTAGCGGGACTACATCCGTGATGTAGACAGGTAGGCAGGTATTAACTAGATACCTAGCATTCTTATAATGCAATGGATTAAAGTAGATATTTTTACACAAGTAGATTTTCGTTTACAATTTGTTGAAGAATATACACACTGGGGTTTGGTGTATGTTGTAAAAAATAACAGGCCTTTGTGACCTGTACATTTCATGGATTCTATAACTCATGTTTTAATATTATAAAATGGCATTTTCTCAAGTGTTTAATTTGTGAAAATGAAACAGTGAAATCTGCCTAACTTTTGAAATGGTATGAACTTTGCCAGTCATATTCACTCTACTTCATGACATGACACTCACAGATAAGATGATTTGAACCCTTTCTCCATGTTATAAAACAATTTTTGAATCAGCATGAAAGACAAACAATCCCAGTCCTACCACAACTTCCACACGGTCTACAAACAGATCAAAGGTTTATGCCAGAGTGGTTGCACTGTGGTAGACATTACCAATTGGTTTTGTCATGCCTGTATGGCGTGCATGTATGGTTCTACGAGTTAATTAATATCTCCCGCTTTAATATGTTTGTGTTGACAGACTGCCATTGGGTCACTATTACATCCTACATAATGATCATTCTTCAAACTGTTATATGTTTCAACCAGTGATGGAGTAGTACCGGTCTTGAGAAGGACTCAGACTCGGACTAGGAGGTGAAGGACTCGGACTCTGGCACCAAGGACTCAGGACACCAAAATGACACATCCTCCTCCATTTAAAGAAAGGTTTCAGTGTGCACAATACCTGGGTCTATACCAAGTGAATGCGTTCTTGATGGATATAATAACTATTAGGCTTATAATAATAAGACTGGGTGAAGCAAAATAAAGATACATTTTAAAAATCATTGTAGAGTAACATTTTTATCAAAGTGATTCAACCCACTTCTATCATATGACATGATCACATCACCTCAGACCATCACAGATGTTAAAACGAACAGGACATTGAAGGACACAACATTAGTATCTCAATATCAATGGCTTTGTGGATCTGCCCCTTCCCTAACTGGTCCTCCCTGGTGTTTGGGAGTCATTGGACATTATTCAAGCTCATGGGATGATGGTGGTTTTAGGTGTGTGCATAAACAGCTGTTGTGAGGGGCTAGTTTCAGGTTTGTGTGTTTGTAAAATCATTGCTCTGAAGATATCAATGACACAACAAGGTATGGTGGTCCTCTTTTTATAACAAACTAGATATTTATATTTTGCATATTTTGAAGATGTGACAAAAATGGTATGATTTTCTGATTATTCAATTGCATTAAACCCAAGTAACTGTTATGCTGTCTTAAATAAGGCTTGGCCGTCAGAATGTATCTTTCGATGTGATACGTCAATGATAATGTTAAGAATAAGTAATAAGATATGCAGATCTTTAACCCTTGGAAACAATTAGTCAAATCAATTAAGGCTGTAATCAAAACCACTCATTAATTAGCCAAGAAAACAGGATGCGTCTGTACACTGTAGACTTGGAACGTGTTAATTAGTGGTTGGTGTTTAAGGTCGTGGTACAACCGCTAGCGGTCAACTCAGCAGCAAGAGGATGACAAACTTGGGTCGTTTGGTGACGTGTCGAAATGACGTTATTGTTGTTGTGGTTATCGCTTTCCGTCAAATCTGTTGTCAGGTCAAGTTAAATGACAAATTACTTGTACTTTGTAAATGCCAATTTTTGGAAATAAGCTCTGGCATATTCTCTTGTAAATTGACTATTTTTGATATCGGTCAGGGTTAATAGTGGGGGAAATCTGACGGGCATGATCAACATAGTCCTAGTTGATATAATAAGCAATGATGAGAATATTTAATTTGTTAACTATCTATAGCAGACGACGGCTAGACTATGTCAGCGCTGTCTGATGCGCCAGGTTAGTATGAATAATTCTGAATATGTGATTGAATCAAGGCTTATTTTCAATTGTACTTTGACCCAGAATGATAAGGAACGGTTATTATGATCTTGCAAAAATATCAATTCAAATTACTCCTAAGGTGGCTTCATCTTACAGATGCTACATATCTAAGATAATCCAAAATGAGAGAGAAACAAGAGAGTACACCTTCCATGGGTCCAGTCTTCCTCATTCAAACATACCTAATATGTGACGTGTTCTACCGAAACCAGACACAATTGGGCAAGATATCAAAATTGAGTTAGTAATTGATTATTAAAGTAGAGATCTTCAGCTTTACAGTGGTACCTCTCTTTTTTTAATCGGACTTCCCAAAACGGAGTTACATCATTTTCAAGTTCGTCTTTTACGGTCTTTATGAAAACTCCAAACTGAGATCTCGCTCTTTAAAGTTACTATAACTAGGCTTTTTACTAGAACTAGGCTTTTTTAAATCACTGAAACATACATTTAGGATGATTTTTTAATCCAAATCTTTCACAATATTGTTATAAACACTCTGAAGATTTAATTATTTACCAGAAACTCAAATTCCCCCCAAAATCACCTCCAATTATGTTTTGGGCTATTTCTCAGTTTGGAGCTCTGCCCAATTCCGTCTGGTTTTGGTAGAACATGTCACATATATTCAGTGTATCTTCTTTGTTTTGGGGGAGTAATTCTGTTATACCCTTCACAGGGGGTATTCACAGTGCATGATTTTTAAGAACGACGCATACTACTAATGTAGGGTGTGGAGGGTATAACAGAATTATGCCTTTTGCTTTACCACCGTAATCAAGTTTTGTTGACTGAAACATCGGTTCATTTATATCACTATTGCCAACAATGGATCTACACTGTTCTAGACTATTTTTACTTGATTATAGGATGATATCACTGGAAGAAACTCCGTTTTTTTGCCTTACTAGTTCAAATAGGTCTACTAATAGAGGACTAAGGAATTAGTTTTTAAATCTACTTGAATTGTTGCTATGCATCTACCTTTGACATCAGTCAAGGTCACAAGTTAGTCCTTTATTGATTGGAAATTCAATATGTTTTTGGTTTATCCACATGTGAAGTGCATACATCATTTCCTCTCAACTTGTAAGGAGGCATCAGGGTGTATTGAATCTTGGAATAAGTCCAAAATTGAATCTACACATGCACATCTACACGTGCACATTCAAAGACAAATATTGATCCTAGACTTCATCCCTGCTGCACTGGAAGTACAAAAGTGACAGCAGTGTGTATTCCAGTGATAATGAATGTAGTATACTGTAAATTGCTAGAATACATTTTTGTATTCAAGTAATTCAAATGAGTATAAGCCCGAATACTGTGTCTATGAAAGAAATACAACTTTGTGAACCTCAATTTCAGTGGAACAGGAATATTACATACAGTTTGGCAAACCAACTCTACCTCTATTAAAAAGGTCTGGTTACAATAAGTCATATGAACATAAAACATAGAATGTGTACCCCCCCCCCCCCCCCCCCCCTGACTCACTCACCAATGGCTCATTACTTTTGACCAATCGAACAATCTTGATAGAGCTATCCTCGTCCATCCCTGTCGGAGAGAAATCTGCTGGTAACTCTGGTATGTAGTCTTTGTTGGCAACGTGATCATGAGCATCAAATAGGAACCTCATATGTGGCCTTGTCATCAGGTAACATAACTCAAACACTTCTGGTAGATTGGAGAGATTCTTGAGGTTGGTAACAACCTGCAGGAAGATGTAAGGAGGACACAGAGTTTTAAATATTCAGAAAATTAACAAAAAAGAAAAAGAAAAGACATTTTTAGTAAGTAAGATTAAGATTAAGTAAGATTAGTACATTTTTGTTTGTTTGTTTGTTTGTTTGTTTGCTTGGTTTGCTTAGGTTTTTTATTAGTTGTTTAATCAGACTGTCAATTAATTGCACAGTATGTCAGTCGGACTCTTTAGGTCAGTCGGTCTCTTTAGGTGGGCGGTCTCTTTAGGTGGTCGGTCTCTTTAGGTGGTCACTCAATCAGTAGATTTATAGCAGGATCGATTGCAAAGTTTTCCACTACTGTATTACCACAATGAAGAAAAAAATATATTTAAAAAAAAAATTAAATGTCCGTTTTTATTTAGCGCTATTTTAAATATGCTCAAAGAGCACATCTAATCCACTGTCACCATAGACATCAGAATCAGTTTGCTTAGAACTCTTAAATGGCTGCATATCATACAAATACTGATAAATGCTTGCGCACAGTTCTAAATTAACAAGGCAACTGAGAAAGCAATTGTTCTTGGTCACAATCAGGAAGTCAAAATTCTGTGAAAAATGTCTCACAACTTTTCTATTTATGACAAAAATGTGTCATGATTTATTCAAAACATTATCAGATAATTATGTGTAGGATCGACTAGATCATTGAAACCCACGTAATATGTATTAGTGAAATTCGTCACTTAATATAACTTGAAATTGATTAAATTAATGATAACCTCGTCAACTGTTTAAGGGATTATCAATTTATAGGATTATGTCATACTTAATTTAAATTAGTATTAAACTAATTAATTATACATGGTACAGGAACATACACCAATCATAGTATCACACAACACAAAGCAAATCTGTAATACATTTATCCTAATCAAATTGATATTAACCTTGTCTATTTACATTTATAGTTTTGATTAGTCAGACAATATTTAATCAAATACTTTCATTTTTGGCATTCACTTGTGTCTGTTCACCTTACAATTACTGTCATTTATTATCAGTCATAACCTGAATGTGAATTGATCTAATTAATTGAATTTAATGGCATACTTGTGAAAGCCATGAATGGAGTCCTGTTGTAAAGTCTTGCCTTATTTCATAGACAGTCCTCAAAATAAGTAACTGGCCAGGTAATAAATATACTCTCAACTCCAACACTATTATAGCTCCTATGTAAAAATATTAAATTATAAAGTTCCAAAGAAAAATCTTCTTTTTAATTTGAGACATTGTTCACGAAGATCGGTTAATAATTAAGAATGCTATTGAAAAGGATCTAGAACAAAGTGCAGATTACATTTTCACACTTGGGTTTCGAAAATGCAGGATAGTGTTTGAGTATGTGTATGGGTTGCATTGATCAATTAAAGCGCCCACAATCCTCATCTTACTATCGACCTGTGAGTTGTCGTGAGATGTAGACTAACAACAAAATTAAATGTAAAACAGACTCTGTTTTGGTTTTGGGCACATAACTGAGTTAATTCAATCTTCACATGTAACATATCACATTAAGAAATGTCTATACAACTTTTACGTAGGAGCTATAGTTTTGGAGTGAGAGCGTATTAACTGTAACTCATTGCATTACCAAGAATGACCTTATACTGTCTTTAGAAAAAACTGCAAACTGCAAACTAGTAATCCGAGACCAATGTCAACATGACAGCGCTATCATGTGCATCTCAAAACATTTCTATAGCTCTCTCTCTCTCTCTCCCTGCCACATGAAAATAAAATTGAAGCCTAAAGTCTACATAAATTTACCAAATATGACAAACCTGGCCCTTACCTTAATTCAGAAAACTACCAACGTTCATCAGAGAATTGCTTAGCTAGGCATATATGCAAATGACTCTACATCTGATATCGACCTGGCTATAGGATACAGTCGCATCACGCTTATTATAAACATGGACTGGGTTTTCAATCATCTTTTCCCAAGCGCAAAGTTTAATTGCACAAGCACAGCTCCAAGCACATCTGCGGAATGCATCATCGCTGCGCATATTTTAAACGCCTTATTAATGGACCATCCTTGAGGTGTGTAAAAGGGGTGTTTGACACTAATTCACAAAGTGGTACCAGGATTCAAATTAACAATTTGCTAATAAGCAGGATTGCATAGAGTAGGTGTAAGGGTTAATATTTTCGATGCATACCACTATCACATGGGATCTTACTTGGCCATTGGTCATTAAAGGTAGATGACCCGATTTTCAATGTTTTCTATTTTACATGAAAGGTCATCCTTAAAATTGTTGCATTCCAAAGTTTGAGTTGCATAACTCCAATGGTTCTATTTTTAGAAGCGCAAGGTCAAAAGACATGTGCCCATTGAGTAGTACACAGACTGGCTGGTGGTTAACCACCTTTGGCAGTAATTCACCACATTTTAGCCTATAATTTCCAAATGAAACATTTCTGGCCCCTAATATTTTACAGACATAATGAGAAAAATATGGGGATTCTTCTGATACCAAAATATCTTGATGTGAAAAAAAATCATAGCCCCAAAAAAGTGATCGGGTCATATACCTTTAACTGAATCAAATCAAACAATACTTGTAAATAGAGATCTGGATAAATTTAGAATCCCTATTGCTCATTCTAATGCCATACTTTTTGATTTTGTTTTCCAATAATTCATACCCCTATTTATTTATTTTCAATGATTAACAAATACTGGAAAATCTACTGTCTGTCTAAGATGACAATGTATACTGGGAATCAATACACTAGTGATTTTAAGTGTAAAAGATCCAAATCTAATTATCTTTAAATGTTTCATAGTGTCAACAAAATAATGAATAAATAAAAAACATCAGAACTAAAGAGGCATTTTTGGAAACCCTGTTTGGTATTCTCTTTTGGGACAGCAGGTGGAAGAAAAACAAACAAACAAAACCAAACAAAAATGATTCACTTACATCAAGTAATAACTCCGTTGCATTGTGGGAGATAGGATATGCTGGTCTGCGCTCATGTTTTTCCACACGTTCATGCGTCTGAAAAATAAATCAATGTATGAAACCAAGTAAATATAATGGGATCAAATCAACATTCCAGGCAGGAAGGAAGTCTGAGGAATCAACTTTGCAGCTTTTGCCAACATATACAGATCGCCTTAACATTAACTAACTCTACCAACACTTTTTTCGGACAATTTTTCCATGCGGCGAAGAGTGGCCTAAAATATTGCCGCGACCCCCCTCCCCTCAGGATTTGAACCACGGACCTCCGGCACACAGGGCGAGTGATTTTCCATTACACCACCAGTGTCAATGGTCCATGATTTCATCGAAAAACTTCCATTCCATGCCGGGTTATACAAACTGGCTGGTCGTGGTATTTTGTGGTATATGGTAGGGTTAATTCAATCCAGTACTTTTCCAATGACTAATTTGTGTGTGCTTAATGGGAGACAAACATAGGATTAAGCACAGAGAGTAATATTCACTCAAACTTCCTTTTTAAATAAATTGGTGAAAAGCAAAATGGCTCCTGTTATTTATAAAACTTTTTTCCCAGCATAGATTCTCCATCTTAAATCATGAAATAGGTTAACACCACTCACCTTAAACAATGCCTGTACATCTTTCTTCTGAAGAAGATTCTGTAGAAATTGAAAGTCATCTCTTTTGCCGTCAGCTGTAGCACAAATCTGTCGTAAGGAACCCAATAAACCCTGGAGCGCTGTAAATAAACAGACAAAATAAAAAGGTCAATGAGAAGTATAAACACTTACAACTCCCATTATTTAAAAGACTGAAAGAAAATTTAAGAAGGTGAGTGCTTTAACAAGTGGGATACCACAAGAGGACAAGGGGGTTGGGTAGCCAATAAGGAGGGATGCAAATGGACATGGGTGATTGATCCATTTCCTGAACTTTTTACCCGAGCTTGACCAGAGGGCCCGAGCATTTGCGTGCGGCATCAAACTTTTAAGGGGGCTTGTCTGAGAATAGGCTACAGGGTATCAGCCCTTTAAAAAAAAACATGGCCATGTTTGTCTCTGTTATGCTGAAATATCATCAATCCAATTCCGGAAATAAAATAAAAATAAAAATAAAAACAATTTAAAATCTTTCTCCCAAAAATCCGGATTTTTTTTCTTCTTCATGGCCTCATTTCCGGAAATAGGTCATGCATCCCTGAATAAGGAAGAGTACTGAAAATCATAATTGTTTGCACTTTTTCTGGCATTTTGCTTGTCATTAATTATACATTTTTCAAATCATTATATGTGATGCAGCAAATCACCAGGGGGAGGTGCTTTGCGGCTATGTGTTTTTCAAGATATAGATAGAAACGGACAAAAAAGAATTAAGAAAATAATTGACAAATTAAAAGGAGTCATTTTCACTCATAAAATCTGAATGCCTTGATCAATTTGATATCATTTCAAAGCTTAGAAAATACTTAGAGAGCACATATAATAAACTCAAAATTTACTTTATCTGCAAAGTCCCCCTTTTGATGTGCTGCATCACCTATGATGTAGATTCATGCACAAAAGAAATATAGTTTGTACATTTTATTTTTGTGTTAGCGAATTGAAGAGCAAAAATCTCAAAAAATAATTTAGGGAGATTTCCACCATTTTGAATGAGTTAGAGTTAGAGTACTCTTTTCTCTTGCATTTATGTTAATACCTTTTATAAAAGGTAATATAACAACGCTAAGGCCTAAGGCCTCATTAAAAGCGCTAAGGCCGCATCAAAAATCATCCAACTTTGATTGTGTTAATCTAAACATTCTGTGGATATCAATTCATTTTCTGTCCCCTATGAATAAATTCTAAGTAAGTTATGAGAAAAGTTGGAATCAAATACCTAACATTTTTAAAAGTTGGGTCATTAAATTACAGATTTCGAGCTAATACAAGATAAGAAAGATACCTGTTAGTTTGTCCATTATAGCAAGTTTAAAGCCAACAAAATAACAAAATTCTGAACTTTTTGACTATTACCATCTTGTATTTATCATGTGCGGGAAAACTGACAGAATTGGCTCTATATCACGCATGGTTAGAATTATTTGAGCTTACAAATAATCTGACTAATATAGCACTGACTCTTACAAAAAGTACAAGTGCCTGACGTACTCTATCATATTTTCATTAAAATTGAAATTTAATTTAAAAATTGATCATGTTTGTTTGCATAACTCTACACATAACTAGACGTTTTGAGAGATTGAAACAGTTATGAAAAGCAAAAACACTTGGCTCCTCACAGAAAGTTTCTCCATTTCAAAATCATTAATATTACTTTTCCCAAAATAGTCCCAAAATATGTTTTCAAAAAAAAAAGTGGCACTTTTCAAGATTCTATACGAGTTTGTGTGCATAAATCCACACACAATTAGGCGTTTTGAAAGATAGAAACATTTATGAAATGGGAAAACCCTTTCTCAAAACAGTCACATTTCCCCAAAATGATTTTTTCCAAAAAGGAGACAGGGTAGTTATTGATGTGAATTGGCTAGTCATGAAATGTAATAAAATCATTTTATTTTTATATATCAAATAAGGACCAGCTTAAAGCTGGGGTGGGCATCCTACGGACTGTGGGCCGCATGCGTCCCGCCAGTAATTTTTTGTGGCTCGCAAGATGTCTCAAGAAAAATAAGTTTTTACATCATCCCAAAAAATGAACATTTATCGGCACAAATGTTGTTCCTCAACATTCATTCATATGTCTATTTTCCCCATTAATTGTTATCTGTTCTGTATAGAGATTACGTTTTTGTATAGATAGAATATTAAGCACACACACCTATTGCTTGAAAGTCTTCGGAATCAAAGGTTTGAAATCAACAGCAGGTCATTGCTAGTTTGGTGCGGCCCAGTCAATTTTTCACTCCTTATATCTGGCCCATTTATTCAAAAAGGTTGCCCACCCCTGAGCTAAAGAAAGAAAAGACTTTCTTTTAATTGAAAATAAAGACCATTCAAATTAATTTTAAACAGCACTGGAGACATTTTTGTAACTTTCTTGCATAAGATTTTGAAAAGGGTCCCTTTTTCTGAAAACATCGATTTGGGGAAATGTGAATGTTTTGGAAGAAGTAAACATGTTCTTGAAAAAGAAAAACTTTGTATGAAAAAGAAATGGAGAAAACCAAAGAGTGTATACTAAATTAATGTTTGACAGACCAGTGGACAGATCTAGACCTGCTTTGAATTTTCCTTTAGCATCTCTTGAAATAGCATTTTGCACACATTTTCTCATTTCCTTTTGACGTAAGCCTTTTTACTTTGCCCTGGTGTTTTGCAAATCAAATACAAGTATGTATTCTTAAGAAATTCCTAATTATAACTGACAAAATATGGCAAAAGCTGCTTTATTATTGTCCATCGAAGAGACTGAGAATACTTTTATACTTTTGTAGTTGTGTGTGCAGTCTAAATCACATAAAGAAATGTCTGCGGAGTTAAGATCCAAGTTCACAATTCACCCCAGGAGAGGAAGAGATATGGGGCCCAAGAGAACGTCTACTCATTTATGGAGTGCTGATTCATACATTAATTTTGGATGGCAAAGTTCAATTTGTTTCCTCTGCTAACTGGTTTTATATTAAATACTTCACTGCAAATCCAATGTAAGACCTGAATGTCACAGCTACTTGGATTTGTAAATAAAGTCAGTTAGTCACAAAAAAAATGGTTTGTCTCACCCGCACGCATTGCTATGTGAAAGAGTCTTTAGCGCGTGGCTCTACGCGGCTGTGATGCATTTTTCTTTTCTTTTTTTCCCCAGCGGTTCTCTGTAAAGCTAGAATCAACACAACAATTAATGCATAATTTGGAAACTGGTCAAAATAAACATGGCAGATAAAAAAAAATATATTGGCATAATTATATACCTCATAGCCAATTCTCTAAAAAAAATTAAAAATCAGCACTTTTTTGCTTTTTTTTAAGCTTTTTTGCCAAATGTTTCTGAGACAAATCTTTTTAATAATGAACCCAGAAATTTACCAGAAAAATAAGGTGTCATCCATTTACCAGATAAGTGAAAAGGCAACCCCATTTGGCAGCACATCACCCTAACCTCAGATTCATTAAATACATCCCCCCCCCCCCCCCTCCTCGGAATTCTCTTTTATTAAAAACTTTTTTTTAATCCACCAAAAGGCTTTTATTATTTGTTTTGTTTTGGTACATGGGTGTTTTTTTCATTCCCTTCTCACTTTACAATAACATGTAAAATACATCCATTATGATATTGGCAATGACAAAAAATAGCCAGCCTCCAAATGTAACTTAATTCCATTTGCGTGTCATGTAACATGTGCTTTCAATAGGAAATGTTCTTATCAGTCGAATTCAAAATATATATGCTTGACTGACAAGATATATTGAGTAGTGTGATTTCAAGTTTATATAAATTTGCTTTATTCATAAATCCGATAATTGATCCATAATTCTTTAGTATTTGGTACTGGATTACCAGGGATTCTTTGAGTGCATCATCAGATTTGATGCAGGATAACAATTACATACCCCATGATAATGCCTCTTTAAACTTTGTACTGTTCACAAAAATTCAATATATTACAATTTTATTATTACTTGCTGTTCAATTAGGCTTTTATTAGCTGAACTTTAAGTTGGACAGCTTTTAATTTTTTAATTTTGTGCCTTTATGTGTACAATTAAAATGTATCAACTTTGAATGATTCTAGTTTATAGGGTTGGTTTAATCATGGAATTATTAGATAGAGAATAATTCCATGGTTTAATGTGTTCACCGCAGCATGTTTTCAGGAATAAACTACCATGGAGAAAAATTGCATCAATTTTTTTTTGGGGGGGGGGGGGGGCGGGGGAACTGGCAGTTCCTTGCCTACCCAACTGAGCTATTGGGACAGCTTGCAAAAGTCTGAGCTAATGGGAAAGCTTGCAAGATCGCATGTGCGTGCCAGAGATAGACTGGGAAACTGCACGCTACCAGCACATAGTGTAGTATTTTGTAGTACTTGGGGCTTATTGAGTTAATTAACATTTAAAAAAGTGGTCTCATAACCTAAAACCCTGGCAGTGTTTTGGGGAATGTAACTATCGGGGGAGAAATATGGGTCAAATTTGGTGGGGGCGGTGAAACTGGCACCTTAAGATTTTCCTACGCATCTGAAAATCTGCCTGAGTGTGCCGGGAGATAGAATGGGGAACCATGCCCTTCCAGCACATAGCATAGTATTTTGTAGTACCTGGGGCTTACACATGTAGGGGTAATAAATATGGCTAAGTATAGTTTCTGTCCTCAATTCAGACATTTTATTAATTTCCAGGAAGGAAAACCTTACATGATTATTGAATGGCTAGTTTCTCGGACAGTAATGCTAAATATTTCCCACCATTTTATTCATCTTGTGAATACATTTTTCGATTTTAATAGTTAAATCAGAAGTCTTAGTGTATTCTTTAAGGTAAGGGAGTGTTCATAAATACTTTGGTGGGGGCTGGATAATTATAGGGGGGGCAAAAAGTGTTGATACTCTGCAAAGGGGGGTCAAAAAAGTTTTTGAAAACCTCAACAGAGGGGAGGTCAAAAAGTGTAAACACTTATTAGTTTCTAACATTTTCTGGGGACTTCGCCCCTAAACTCCTGCTTTACCCGTAGGCACATTATTTACAGAACGTTCATAAATCAATGTAAAAATAGCTAATTTTTTGGCGCGTATTGGTTAAAAAACAGAGATCCGTGCATAAATGTGTGAAGTTATTCAGGGGATTAAAGACCATGGCACTAAACCAAAGATACCTGCAATTGAAGTGGGAGTTCTGATTCACTCTAGATTCTACAACCTGCCCTCCTAGATGTGATGCGTCCATCAAAAATAGAATATGGTACATGGTCCACACAAAAAAATCCCATAAAAGATATCATATCTATGTTCTCTGAACTTGATAACAAAAAAAGTTTGCGGCATGGCGAGAGGAGTCAAAAAAGTTTAGATATACCAAAAATGAAATTATCCAGCCCCCCCCCCCCCTCCCTACCAAAGTATTTATGAACGGTCCCTAAATGAGTGCAATTGTTGTTGAACATTTATTTCACCCACTTTGTACTAGAAACAATCATCCAACACTGTGACTTGCACTCTTTAAAAGTTTGCAACCTGTTAATAATTATCTGAGGGAAACACAGAGCATTACTCAGTAATAAAGCGTTATAGCCGCAGGGCTACATTGTCAAAAGCAGAAGCTATTAACAACCCACCGCTAAATCTTATGCATATTCTAGATAAGGGATTCTTTCTTATTCCCCCAAATATGCACCGAAATTGAATAAATTAATTCATGAATTGTTAATTATGGTGAGTCTTTTATCTTGCAAGTAGGCCTATTTGGTAAAATAAGTCATGACACCTTGCTTTAGGGAACTATAATTAAAAGTGCTAACTTACCAATCTTAGTGACTTCACAGTGAGCTTCATTAAATGTACACCTTGTCCTAAATTTAAGTTCAAATACTCCGTCAATCTAATTTTGTGTCTTGAATTGACTTAATGATGCATACATGTATGCATATTTGCAGATCCTGACGACATTGGCAGATATCACAACAAATATAACAAATGGTCATTGATGAATCTATGTTTATAACAAGTTATGAAATTAGAAAAGGTTCAAATTGATACGTAGGAGAGGACTGTCGATCAAGTGGACGCAAAAAAGTACAACATCTACATCAGGAAATAAAGCCAGACATAAGTAAGCTTTTAATGAGATCCAAATGCTGTTTATCAAATATCGCGGGTTACCAGTTAAGTCCTAAAACAAGAAATACAAGGCTAAATTATGCTGACCCTCTTAGTTAAAAAAGTTGTTATGTTGCCCTCAGCGAAAGACCTTAAAATCTCAAAAATCAGGGTCGCAATTTTTTTTTGTTTTGTTGTTTTTTTAAGATTTAAATTTTACCCAATTTGTCAAAATATTACTATTTTCTGCTTGAAATGAATATGTTTGCTTGAATAGATTGCTTTTAAACTAGTATTATCACACTAGAAACATTTGAATTTGAATTAACATTACAAATTTTGTCTTGTCATCACCCAAGGTCTGTCAGTAATATTTTTCAGCAAAAAAAAAGAAGAAAAGAAAAAAAGGGGGGGGGGGGGAAGGAAAAAATCGACCGACTGACCAGACTCTGGCAATAATTTTTTTGTTGGCCTAAGTAAGTGAAATCCTGGGGTTGGGGTATACAAATATTTGGTGGTGTGCTGCTGGGAAAATGAATACACCTACGCATTTATGCCTTTATGTAAAAATGGCCTGCCAGTTGGTGGAAGGAGATTAAGAAGCAACCTTGGTTGGAAAAATTACAAAATATTTATTTTTGAGTTTGTCGAATGGTGTGTGTTTGTTTGGGGTTAGGTGGTTTTTTTGGAGGGGGGGGGGGTATTTATTTTTATTTATTTTTAGGGGGTTGGTTGGTTGGTTTGTTAGTTTGTTAGTTTGATTATATGGGGTTTTTTCTTAGTCTTCCATGCATTTTGTAAAGTTTGAGATACGGCAACATTTTTAAAAACAGAACCATTGATTTTATCAAAAAGTTTTTCAGGGGCAATGGTCATTGTTTACTGAAAAGTGAAAAGGAACCTCATTTCAAGCCGTATCTCTATACACAATAAAAGTAGGTCTGCTCCGGCTCAAAGGTTGAAATGCGGTTGTTGCATTTTCATTCAACCTGTCAATCAATAAACCAGGTGACATTGCGTAATTCCTTAATTGCGGTACACCGTTTGTCAGATTCCGCAACATCCGTTTGCAAATTGTAAATTCATAGACGTTAAATGGGTGTGTACATTACTGGATATCCTTCAATCCTTCAGCAATACGTTATCAACAAGGAAATATTGTTGAAATCAATACTTGTATGAGACACATATCAATATCAGATATCAAATTACGGTGGCACCATTTTCCCTTCAATAATTGTTACGGTTT
The DNA here is from genome assembly GCA_035610835.1 of Ophiura sarsii. Taxonomy (NCBI): domain Eukaryota; kingdom Metazoa; phylum Echinodermata; class Ophiuroidea; order Amphilepidida; family Ophiuridae; genus Ophiura; species Ophiura sarsii. The sequence continues at coordinate 41,149,144 of CM069441.1, forward strand.
TCCTGGGAGGGGGTGGAAATAGAGTTTAGATAAGCGCTCATTGACTAGAAACTCCTTTTGCGTTTATTTAAAATGTAGATGTTAAAACCTTAATCGGTACTAAATGCACAAAATTACTACTCTACTTAGGTGCTGGTACCGCACACTTCACCTGGCTTATACGGAAGAAAATCTTTACATTTTCTAAGACGACTCCTTGGCTCAATTACATAGGGACGGGTCTGGCACGTAGGTGACCCAAGTTTGATTCTTGGCACCGTCAGACCTGGTTTTTCATTCCTAATTTGACCCGTTTTTCAATAGTTTTAATCCTTAAACCACGCTGCAAGGGTTAGGATTATGAGACTTAGTAAAATTACGAGTTTTAAACTCTTAAGTTGTCACATACTTCAATTTGCAATTTTCCAGGCCTGGAAAATATGTTTATTTCCCAGGAATATAGAAAAAATTCCCACCAAATACATAGGATTTCTCACCATATTTTATGTATTTCTTACTCCAGAAAAGCAAAATTTCCCTCCAAAAGACCAGAATCCCAGGAATTAGATTCCCAAATTCCTAATTTTCTCCAGGCATGCAATTTTCCTTTTCCCCATGGTGACCTGAACAAAATGTGATAATGGTATCCACTTATTTTCTACCATTTCAAATATCACTGAACAGCATTTCAAGGATGAGATTGAATAATTTAGTTAGAACAAAATCTGGCAGTGATTTCCTACAACTTTACACAGGTAGCCTAAATGACACAGTTTAATGAGTCTGCCATCAGATTAGTTTGAATCTACACTAGTTTGACAGTTTCAAACAAGTCCAATGGCAACAATTTACAATTTCAAATCACACAGTCTGATAGTAGGTAAAACCCTTCACCTTCAAATCCTATTATGAAATCCATAGCGAATTCCCATCACAAAATTAGTCCTGATGAATAGAATGAAGGCACAAGACTTGAGATTCAAGTAATACGAGTCTCACAGCAGTACCTGCAGTACCTGCTATATGGAAAGAATCATGCATGGTGATGTCCAATCAGATTATTCACAATTAAAAGAAGAAAAAATCTCAGCATTTGGTTCCATTATCACCAAGAAAGTAATCATGTTAGCATTTGTAGATTGGATTTTTTAACATAATGCTGAAATTTCAGCGAAACAGTACCTCTGCCTAACAGTAACGCATGTTTTTAAAGCCAAAGCAAATTTCTATGAAGATATCATCTTACAGTAAATCCTGTTAGCGTTTAGACTAGGCATTGGGTAAAAAAAACTCAATACTTACACTATTCAAATAATTGCACTTAAATTTCTGAGGGCCCGGTGTATACGAGCGCCCATTACTTCAGCATATCCCTACCCATCCATTAACTTATGTACGTGTGAATGCCCAACCTCTCTGCATACTGGATGTAAAAAGTCAGCAAACATCTACGTGTGCATGCATGTAAATACTTACCAGACTAATGCATAAAGTTATTATAAAATATCAATTTTACTTCAATATAAATTTAATTGTAAAAGTAATAAATGTTGAGCATAAAATATCAAAATCTATGCCAATAGAATTTCATCTGGAACGTATTAGCACACACTCAAATGTCGCTAAATGAAGCAGAAATAAAACGTCCCACAGATATAGTCAGCATCATAATGCTGTGGACGTAATTCCAATAATGCATGTGTGCGTGCGAACGAGCGTAAACCCAGAAGTGCGTACTGGGCGCGTTAAAAAATAACCGCAAGTCCTGATTAGTCAATCATGAAATCGTCACGCGAATACATGCATAGTTGTTCGCGTATTTCATGCATCTGGACGCACTAACAATAAGACAAGACAGTGTGAAATAGCTTGAATTTTGTCCATAGCATTATGACAGGGACTCTACATGCATATATGTTAAAAAAATTCAGTATACAATTCACTTTTGATTCCAACTCAAAATCATATTTGTGACGTGATCAAGCGAAATGAGTCACATGTCGGCAGTTTTGAATTTTGATATTTGTCCATCATCCAAAGTCAGGTGAAAAATGCTACACAGTATGGTCCAAACCCCACTAAAATCGAACTTCCAGTTTTAAAGTTACAAACAGTTTACCAACTGAGAAAACAAGGTAAAACACCAGAATTTGTCACTTCTTTTTACCTATAACTCAAAATCAATATTCCCCACATACGACTCATTCCGCTTGATCGCGCCACATTTAATCTCATTATGATTCAAATCAAATTGTACATAATCCCAAAATGTTTACCTGGTTCCTCCCCAGTTGGCATCCGTATTCCCGTCGAAACCGGCATATTGCTAACTCCACCGCCGCTACCTTTATACCCTTGGCTAACACTCTGCTGTACCAGCCTTGGTGTAAGAACCTCCTTTGGTCTCATAAGTCCTAGATAATCCTCTCTACAACACTGCTAAGATTCTATATGATCCTCTTTATACGCCGTACTGACTGCCACGGAGTAAATAACAAATCCCGAGTGTTGTTCCTAGTGTTGACACTTTGGTACTGAACTGCTGCGTCCACCTGAATTTTGAGTGAGCAATGTAGTATGATTTGCTGCCTGCCTGCCTGCCTGGCTGCCTATATGCTATGCAACCCTCACGCAATGTATGCTCCGTTCAGATGAATTCAATCAGTGATCTCATAACCACAACAAATAGCTTGTGAACGTTTCAGCTCGTTTTCTAGCCCCTAGTAGAGCTAGTCATTTTAAGGTCAGATTGCATATGGCTGGGTAAAGTTTACGGGTTTGACAGTGAGGCACATACACATTAAATCCAACTAAAGGCACTTTGTATTTCAATGAAAAATAGTATCACATTTTAACTGCCTTTCATTGCAACTATTTCAATATAAAATCCCCCTTCACGGCTCTTATTTCTGACTATGGAGCTCGTGTAAAACATTTGATTTTTGTGATACACCTGAAGAATGTTTTCTTTGCAAAGATTTGTATCAGTCACATTAATTACTTCCTCCCTGTTTTAATACAAACACACATTAAGCAGCCTATTACTTAGGCCCTGAACTTGTTGCTATGTCTGACACCTTGGCCCAGCTTGCTTCTGATTGGTTGATAATCCTGCAATGACACATATAAAAAGAAGACGGGTAATAAGAGATTATTCCACAAATTTAAAAGGAGATTTATAAATAGATATTGTGATGATCTACGTACCCAAATGCATTCAAATGCACAGTCCTAAAATATTAATGGAGGGACAGACTTTGGCCTCTTTTTATGGAGTAATGATTTCGAGGATAATCTGGGAGATATCTTGAATATGGAACATATACTACTAAATAACACAACATCGATTTTAACCGGGTTTTACACTCTGGATGTGTCACTCACCCTAATGGCAGGATGGAATACAAACTTTACTATAGTGAAAAAGAAATCCTGTGTATGATAATCATAATTTGGTTAAAAGTACTTTCGCAACATTGTGATATTTCAATTATATTTCTTTAAAATAAGGTTTAATGTAATACATTTCTGTTTTGTTATTTCTGTTATTTTATTATCTATTCAACTTCAAGGTATTGTGAAACAAGACTTTCTTTTTCTATGGCCCTCTGAATAAAAGCATTTTTAGAACATATTTTATCAACATTTTAATCAGATTAACATCACATAGAAATGGGATATGGATCCTATCAATTACAGATATATACCTGTACGATGTACAATATGTGTACGATGTACGCATTTATACCCAAGTTTTAACTGTACAATCATGTAGATGTCTTACACTGTATTGCGTTATGATAAACCTGTACTCGACAGAGCTACACCCTCTACAGTAGCAGCGCCAAGTCAAAGGGAAATCAGATCTCAGTGGTGTAGCAAGGTTTTTTCATATGGGGGTGGGGGAATAAAAGTAAAATATAAAATAAAACTGACACAGAATTTACCAGTCTGTCAACTTTTGAGAATTGCAGCCGAAATTGAGCTCAATAAACGAAAGTGCCAATCTCGATCAACCGACACAGTTCATACTAAGGGGGACGATCACGCTCCCCCTCTGGCTACGCCAATGGCAAAATCTCCTGTTGCAACACAACAGAGTTGCCAATCTGACGAAGCTGCTATAACTTACCAGTGAAACGTAAAGTATAAAATTGTGAATATAATCTTCACTTTTTATCAGAATTTTAAAATCAAATCAATATCAACTGCATTTTTCACAGAGCTTAGAAATTTCACAATCCCCTTGGACATTTTTGTAAGTGTTGACGCCCATCAAAATCATCTTTATGCTGAAAAACATGGAGACTTACTTTACACACAAGAAGGCACAAATGTCCAAGGGTGCTCACTCAGATTCTATCAAATCTTTAAGAAAAACTGGATTTTAAGACAAAACCTGTCACTCTCCTGATCATTTGTCCATCATCAGTAGATGATACATGAGTAAGCGACGATGTTCATCTCTATGTTGGGTGACATGAAATATTCCCTGTTTAATTCTCACTCATATTTATGTCTATGTGTAAGTGACAATTGTCTCCATAAATCAAGTCTGATTAAATGAACTTATTTGAACCTACAATCTGGAGGGACAGTCCTTAGAACACGTACAACACTTCTCAGGAATTGTTTGCAGACTTTGTTCTGATCTTTATATGACCTTTATTTTGTTAAGAACTAAAGAGAACATCTTTATTAACAAGGATTTCCCCTCCCCATCCCCAATCAATGTAGAAACAATTGGAATAACTGTTGAAGACCTTGAATTAATATTTCTCAACTTCAAGGGGGAGGGTGACCATAGTTTTTCTGAAGATTGTAGTTTCTATACTCAGCATTTAGCAATGACAAAATGAGAGCAAGAATGTTCATTTCATTCTACAGAATATCGGCGATCGCTTACTTCCTGGATTGTCTCTATGATGGACAAATGTAAAGCATGAAGTTGATTTGTGACTGTTCGCCTCATGATGAACTAACTTGTCCACTGGATTTCAAAATAATGGAGCAAGTTATAAACTTCAGATTTCAGAAACCATCGAACTCAGGCCTGACAAAGGACTGGAGACGGAAGAGTTGAAGACTCAATACAGCATACAAGATCAGAAGACATGGGAAGCCATCACAGTGAATTGATTTATAACTGGAAAATAATGACAATAGCAATGAAATGTGTTCCATTCAGGATGAAGACACCATCCCACGGGTTGGCATTCACAGTCATACGCACATTGTCGTAATCGTGGAGCAAACACTGCTGTTTCCTATCCTGAATACTGATTTATTTTATAAACACTGCCAAAAAAATCCACTCATTCGAGAAGTTACAGCTTTAAAATATGATCATCGCATGATGATAATTGACCTTTACCAACAATGGTTAGCTACATTTTGATACCTCATTTGCTACCAATGACTTTAAATTGATAACGATTTTTGAAACATTGGAACTACATGTACATGATTTTTCAGAAAATACTACACGTCTTGTACAATTTACAAATGAGGTATCAAAATGTAGCTATAGCCAGATTCGTCGGAGGTGTATCCTTTATATTATCAGATGATCATATTCAAATTTATGGTCTCTCCAATGAGGATGGACTTTATTTTTTGCGACGTACATGTACTGACAATTTGAAATACCTTTTTCAAAATGCTGAAACAAAGCTTGAAAAACACCAACACCTCAGTTCAACAAAGACAGACGTACTTCACAAAATTATTTTAAAAATCCTGACATGTCTTCTGTTTATTCATTCCACACATGATACACTTCATTATAAGATATCAATTTGTTCATGGTTTGAGCTCCTGCCCTCGGCAAATAATACGCTAATAGAGCTAGTTAATATTTAATTGATATATAATGTTATCACAATTCAGCCTTCAAGCTGCCAAGTTATGATATTAAACCAATATTTATTCATTTTAAATGTTGCAACCTCTCGATTGCAATGTGCACATTATTTACATGTCTGTATAAGATTCCACACCACCAAAGAAATGTGTGCTAGCGCCAACACTATCCAGTGTTTTTAATCCAAGATTGACCCCAGCTTTCACCATTAATTTAAATGTTCAGAAAAGGTATACAGTGCGCTTAATATGAAAGAAATTTGTGTTATTTGTGATTTGTAGACTATAAACTTAATATTTATCCAAATAACCCTGGTGTTTTCTGTAATAGTAAGATCTGACACAACTTTTCTCTTTTCACTTCTTCTAGGACAAATGCACCGAATATAGCTAGCAGAGAGCGATTTTGAGAGTAGACTAGTATTCGACGTCCTGTTGCGGGGGAAAATGCTGGTCAACCCCCCAAAAATTGGTGTTGTTTTGATAGCAGACATCAGTATCTTCAAAGAAAACCAAGATTTAAAACAAACCAGTCGTTCGATAGCTGAAAAAATCAGACTTTAATTTGACCTCTTTAGCATGTAATCTAATAGGGGAATTAATTGGTGGTGTGACACCATAAGGTGCATTTTCAGAACAATTATACTTGGTTATCTGTGTTTTGGAATTTGGATTAACAGCTACTTTGTGTATAGAGCTGGCCAAGATAGCCCTTGGCTTGGCCAAGTGAATATTTTGGGGCATCTCTTGTATACAATTAGAAGTAAAAATAATTACGATTTTCTCATCTTGCGACAAATTGTGGTCTTATAGGTGAAAGCTAAAATAGTAGTATAAAAATATGTTTAGGAGCAAGTGTCTGAAGGTAGTGTTTAGTGCTGGTTGCATATTGCATACACCAAGCAAATATCAGCACCTGCCCCTTTCCTCACTCCCCTGCCCCTTCCCTCACTCCCCTGCCCCTTCCCTCACTCCCCTTCCCCAGTATGAGAGTGATCCAAGGCAATATCACATGATCATAAAGCACCAAAGTTGAATGTAATCAAAAATAAATAATTGAACCTACAACGAGAGCAACTTAAAGAGTAAGGATCTGTACCCATGAATCACCAGTACTTAAAGCAATTTCCTTTACTGATTAAAAGTATTTAGTGCCAATTATAGCGTTCAGTATGCTGATAGGCGTGTGGGTGCTATAACTTGCATGATAGAGGGTGTATGGGGTTTAGAGCAGGTAGACTCTCTTGTTGATAGAGCAAAGAGGACAGGTACCCCAACACTGATGACATGAAATTACTTTGAACAGATTTACACCTTAAGTTCAATAGGAAATGCTCGAACAAAAAACATGGTCTGTATTGCTGATTATAGAGAGATAGGGGGTTAAAGTTCACTTCAGAACTTTCAAAGATTTTCTAGCAAGGCATTGAAAGTAGTAAAGTGCACCTACATTCAAATCAACCTATCTTTTAAAAAACTTATTTCAGAGCTACCAATTTTGCAAGTAATAAGGGCAAGGGGCAGCACAAATGATAATAATATAATTATAGAGAAGTTACAGTCTCTATTCTTTGTTTTACTCATAATAATTTGGTCCTGCAGATGTCAAAGCTAATTCTGACGAAAGCTTGACAGTTTTAAACTTGTTCGACGGGTAACCTGCTATTTGTTTTATTTGTTTAAACAAATCTTTGTTACACCTTAAAGTTTGATAGGAAATGCTCCAGCATGGTCTGTATAGCTGATTATAGAGAGATAGTGAGTTAAAAGTATATTCAGAACTTTCAAAGATGTTCTAGCCATTGAAGGAATTAAAAGTAGGAAAGTGCACCAACTTCCAAATCAACCAATCTTTTTTGGTGGACAAGTTAACTTGGCCACCATAGAGACCAGTTGGGTCGTAATAAAACCGAAAATATCTCCAAATTCAGTTATTCAGTGCGAAATTAATATTTTTATTTTATATTATATTAAATGTGTCTATTACCGTAAATAAAATGGTGTTCTAATCGACAATGTAGCTTTAAATAATAAATAAATGTCACTTTTAATTTGAACCTGAGTGAGACCAGTTGGGTCGTAATAAAACCGAAAATATCTCCAAATTCAGTTATTCAGTGCGAAATTAATATTTTTATTTTATATTATATTAAATGTGTCTATTACCGTAAATAAAATGGTGTTCTAATCGACAATGTAGCTTTAAATAATAAATAAATGTCACATTTAATTTTCGAGTGAGAGTCTGAATTATGTTTCATTTTAACTTCATTAAAAGTAATAAGAATGAGTAGTGTAGTGGTTCATATCGTTACCTGCCACGCGGAAAACCCGGGTCAAATCCGCGTGGAGCCACTTTTTTTTTTGTATAATACATTGGTACTTTTTGATGTTCCATTATATTAATTAATTACAATATCAATAGTTTGGTTTATTAACGAGACTTTTTTTGGGGGTACGATTGAGCACTTTATTTAATGTTATTTTTACAAAATGTGTCATAAATTACGTCGTTCGACTCAGCTGAGGAGCACTTTATTTTCTTTCAATTTTTTTTCTCTCCATAAACTTCACCACATATCGCTCACATAACGTCTCGGTGATTTCCTTCCAGAAACAACACACTAGTGATCCTCTTGCCGACTTCCACAAAAAATGCAACAGATCCATTCCAAGTCTTCTCATCCTTTTGACACTAAAAACACTTGTCCACCCAGTTTTTTAGAAGACCTTGTTTAATAAAAGCTCATTTCAGAGCCACCAATTTCGAAAGTATGAAAGGGGCACCTACTCTGAATCTCACAATTTCCAGGCATTTACGTTCTCACACATTTGTATTACAGATATGTGTGCCAATAACACATTTTAGCAATGAAATTCTAGAGGAGTAAGTTGATTTTTTTTAAAATACAGTAATTTTACTACATTTTTCCCTTCTTTCTTCTCTTCAAAATAACAGTTTGACATGACAATAACAAAATAACAATAAATAACAAGATGAGGGTAGTGTGCCAAAAATATTATTTGCTTGTATTGAAGATTCCTTTTTTGGGCGTAAAAACTTTACCAGCCAGCTATCCCGGGTGCTTAGTGGTCATTACAAGGGGGGTATCATGTGCGTCCAAGGACATTCAAAAAGTACCCTAAATAAGTAATTGTGTTAATGTGAAAAATCGCCCCCGTGTTGGCGTCAGTTATTTTTCTTGAGTTTAAATACTTTTTTTATAGTGGGAAAAAACATTTCATACAGTTACAACTTGGCTCACACCATCATTTCCAAAGTTCAAGAAAATATGGAGAGAAAAAAGTTATGGGGTAAAATGTGAATGTTGAAAGCTACACGTGCGGCCTTCTGAGACAAACATGTTTTTTTATTTGGCCTTACACTTCTGCATTTCAAAACTTCACATGAAAATTATTTAGATCCTTTTTTGTTGAATACAAAGTCACAAGTAATTTTATCAATCATTGATACTAAAACCTAGCATAATCTAATAAGAAAAGAATAATGCATAATGCTGAAAAAGTTTGAGATTTTAGCTGGATATTATTACATGTATGCCAACTGATCATTCCTCATGCGGTGGGCCAGAGGGTTCAAAGGAAATTAATAAGTGATTGGTTTGCAATGAATCATGAAGTATACCAATGGCGCTCTTGGCCAATTGCATTTTGAGGGCAGAATCTCAAAGTATAAATAAAGTCACTTTTAAGGGGGCTGTTAACCTAAAAAGCATGACATTTATCAAGCGCTGTAACTTTTGAACTATTAATGTGATACATTTTTGGAAAGGATATAAGTCGGAGAATTCAATTTTTGAAACAACTTTCACTAAAAATGCTTATAATTTGTGAATTGTGACCAAGAAATCTTTTTTTTGGTTCAAAATGTGCTAAAAATCGGTTTTTGGTAAAAAATGCTGAAATTGCACCAAAATCATATAAAGACACTTTTGTAAGGACATTTTTTTAGTTTTGACTAAAAAAGAATATTTTATTTATTTTGTTGACAAAAAAGTGCCAAAAACTGATTATTTTTTTATTTTGAAGATAAAAAAATCACTTTTTAACAAGGGGAAATGGAAAACTGCGGATATTTCAAAACAACTTTATCTGGATACAAATCCAATATCACATTTTCAGTTTTGATTCCATTGGGATTTGCAATGCTAGAGTTTGCAGAAAATCCCATTGGAAATTAACACTGAATTGTAATGATAGGATACAAGTAATTGAAGGGTTTTCAAAACAATGGTAAACAAAAGAATGTCTCTTCTTCTTTGTTTCAATCTTAAAATCAATATTTCTGACAATCGACTCATTTTTCTTGATCACATAACATATCTATATAGTTCCATCTTGTACAATACCGTACTTGTTTAAAATATAGCATCATTTCTATGGATAAATATCAGAGACTGACGTGTTGGCGCCATCACGCTTTTACACATGTCTATGCATTGTAAGGGTGTGATTTCCCAAGCGTCTTTCTCAATGCAGAAGATTGCCTAAGATTTACGTAAATAAATAAGAAATAAGAAATATTCAATAATAATTATCACGGAACGGAACTGTATTTCACGATCATTGATCCTGCAATATTTATGATGATACTTTTGATTCGGTACAAATTGCGTTCCATGAGCAAAATGATAGGGAAACTTATTCTACTTGCGACCGGACTTACAAAAATACAGTGCTGTTGCTGCATGTTATGTGCATACACCTAACGGTAAAAAGCAACATAGACTGACTGTGCGATTTACTCATTTACTTAGAATGTGTCATAAGTATGTTTTTGTTGGCATGCGAATGGGGAAAGGTTTTGGCCAAAGTTTGTCATAAAAATGACCAACAATCGACTTACAATGTACAACTATTAGGGCTGTCATCGACATGGACGATGTCGACATTATGTCGGGTGTCAGGGTTCAAGGCTATAATATGCAACACTATACGCAATGCGACAATACGCAACACTATACGCAATGCGAAAATACGCTGGCGTCGTGGCGACGGAACCACGCGGGAGAGAGCAAAACAAAACAAACAGAAAAGGCAGAAGGAGATTCGACGGAAAACGGGACGGAAGGGCGGATGCCCTGAAGGCCAGGCCGGAAAACTCAAAAGAATGATACGGCTCTGCGTGAATCTTCTGGTATCTTTGGCTAGACTATAATTATAGCCCATCCCTGTTGGATGAGGCCGGAGAACATAAATAAAGATACGGCATTACGAGGATCGTCCGTTGTCTATGACAGGACAATAATCAGTCGAGATAATTCCTGTTGAATGAGAACCGGAGAACATTAATAAGAGATACGATACTATGGCAGACTTGTGAACTTCCGGTCCAGTGCGGAACATCGCTGCTGAGGAAGTGACTTCTGTGTGTTGCCCAAGATATTGAAGACCTTCAATAAGACTCTCGAGCCCGCGACAACGGAACTTCTGGCGGAACATTATACAAACGATAAGTGCACTTATTAGCCAACTAAATCACTGATCACTGAGCGCGTGAAATGTGTTGCATTGTTTATTCATGATTTCTGTTGATATATATTAAATTTTGTTGTTTATAAAGTCTGTGTATAGAAAATTGTTTAATTGTAAAGTCCGAGCTAACTCGGGTCGTGACATCGGCTATTATCCCGACATGTTGATATCAACTTTGGGATGTCGATATAATTGACATTAAACCTGCGAATTAATGATCGTGGCGTATTATACTAAAGGATTTTTAACTTGTGTACATTGAATTAGCTATATTTTCGATCTGCGGTAATATTCTATACTATCGCGGACATTATTTGCGAGGACAATCGGCTTGGTATTTGGGTCATAATATGTCGATATCGAGATTCTAGAATAGCAATATGTAGCGACATGAAAAAAAGATCTCAATAACAGCACTAACAACTATGCACATTTAAGTCTTGGGGGTTGTGGACATTGGTTTTAAGAAGGAAATTAAAGATGGTCCTTTTGTACGAAGGTATGGTGCACTGCAATATTTGCCTAGAACAGCAAAAAAGAAATTACAAACAGACAGCAGAATTCAGATCCCTATTCACCTTATAACACATCATGCATTCAATACAAAATTAAGGTCTCCTATTGTTTGCTCTAGAGGAGATCGCTCTTATACTGCTCTTCTTACAGTGTCCTAGAAGAGTTATTAAATGCTCCTCTGGTAATATCAAAAGTCAGTCCCTGAAATATGTTGCATTCAGCGTTCGTGATAACCGGTGTCGCATCGCGAAATGCTCCACACTTTTCAAGTATTGCTATTCAATTTCACAAATGTGTAGCTAAAAGTGCTACGCAAGAAGATTCCCTACTTGATATTTGATCACATTCCATCAAAGCCAAACCTAAAAAGATTGAGTTTCATCTTCAAATAACTAGAAAAAGTATGATAAATCCTATGTATCGGAAGTTAATATTTTGTTTTCGTTAGAGTCAAAATTGCCATTGCTTTACACGTAGGTGCGTAGATTTTTTTCTGTCGGTTTAAAATTAACAAAATTGCGGATTTCTGCGCAAGTAAGAGAATGTAATAATCATGGCATCACTTCTGATTCTAGTCTTGTTCTCGTGCCGCCGAGTGTTACGAAAAGGAGCCAATAAAATGACTTGGAATAAAACTAGTGGTGCACCACGGATACAAGGAATCATAACAAAATGGTGCGCGATCGTAAGAAGATGTAAACAATTATGAAATCCATCGTGACTCGTGAGCGAAATAATGCCTGTATTTCATTGTGTTTTATTATTAAAATGTGTTAGTTCAAATTGTAAAATCTAGATCGTGTACATGTTACGTACGTATGCTGTATTTTGCTTACGGGACACGGGTTATACATGCGTTTTTGAACCGTGTTACGTGCGCCTGCCAGATTATGTAGAACGTGCAAAGTTGATGAAATTTTAATTTTATTACTATAAAAAAAGTGCTATTCAAAGTTTGTGAATTGCTACACAAAACTAATAGTGCATCGCACTTTTTGCTACACAAAAAAAATGCTGGAAATCGAACACTGGTTGCATTTACAAGTTGTTTGGCTGTTAGTTCTCCACTGCTCTTTCCTGGTTTTCGAAACTGGGAGAACAGGATTTTTTTAGAATTTATATACACTGAGCCAAAAAAGAAACTTATACAATTTTAACAGATCACCATAGGGTCAGTGCGCATTTCTCTTGTGTCATTGAAGCAAACAATTAGTTTTTATTGACTGCAATTTGAAGCAATACATTGCAGTAATATTGTATCCAAATTTGGTACATTTTCATGCACAGAATTTTATTTAGTGATCTGTTAAAATTGTATAAGTTTCTTTTTTTTATAAGTTTCTTTTTTGGCTCAGTGTGTACATGTATATGAGACGTGTTCTATCGAAACCAGAGTTACCAGACACAATTGGGCAAGATATCAAAATTGAGTAAGAAATTGATTATTAAAGTAGTTTACAAGGGTACTTTCTTTTTTTGATTCGGACTTCCCAAAGTGGAGTTAAATCATTTTCAAGTTCGTCTTTATGAAAACTCCAAACTGAGATGTCGTCAGGCCAGGGTCCGCCCGGCACTGGGCTCCGGCACTCTAAAAAAACAGGGTTTTTGTGGGGTTCTTTTAACAATTTGTGGATAAAATCATTTAATTTCCTCATAAAACAAGAAATTATGTGGCAGGAACCCTCAAAGTGCATTAAAAATAACCTTAAAACATCCCGGCCGCTGAGCCGCTGGAATTGCGTAACCAATTTTAGCAAAATATTTCGCCCGGCACTTAAAATTACAATCCTGGATATCATCCTTTAAAGATGTACTTACAATGTACTTAAAATGTACTTACAATGTAATTTTACAATGTACTTGAAGAAAAAAAAGTTGATTTTTTAATCTGAAACTTTTACAATAATGTTATAAACACTCCAAAGATTAATTATTTACAAGAAACTCAAATTCCAAAAAAATCACCAAGTCCCTAAAAGTGAATATAAATATATGACAATTATAACAATGTGAGTCAAATGTGCTCTAACCATTGGAAAGGAAAGACCTTGCCATAGCAACTGCCAGCAAACTTGATCTATTAAAGGCATATTATGTGATATTTTCCAAGTAGCGCCCTCTATCATTGATTTTTTTCTATGAAAGCAGATTTTCTTGCAGATTTACATTTTTGATCATAAATCATAAAGATCTTCTAAGTTACAGATCGATACGATTCCTATTTACTTCAAAATTATGGTTTGAAAATAGATTGTACCGAGCGGTACAATCTATTTTTCAAATTTTACTCTAAATTCACTCACTAAAACCATGATTTTGAGGCTATTAGGAATTGTATCGCTCTGAAACTTGGAATATTTTTATGATTTATGATCAGAAAAGTAAATCTGCAAGAAAATCTGCTTCCAATTTTTTTCGTGGATTGAGGGCGTTCCCTGGAAAAGATCACATAATATACCTTTAAAGGTAGATGTTCCGATTTTCAACTTGAAGTTTTCTATGCTACATGATTGAAAGGTCATCCTTAAAAAAGTCGTGTTCCAAAGTTTGAGTTGCATAGCTCTAATGGTTCTTATTTTAGACGCACAAGATGCTGTGAACTGTACCCATTGAGTAGTACACAAACTATATCGGTGGTTACCACCATTCGCGGTAATTCGACGTTATTTCATCGATTTTCTCCGTAATGATACCGATTTAGGCCGTCAAATTTCAGTATGATGATGAGAAAAATACGAGCTTTCATATGATATGAAAATCTCCGTATGTTTGAAATAATTCTGTGTTACGAAAATGTGATCGGGTCATCTACCTTTAAGTGGCAAAAAGGTATTTTTGCCGGAGGGTTAAATCCGTGGTTAAACCATGTTTAAACCGCCTGCCGAAAAAACATGCCAAATCTGTGACAAACTGTTAAAAAAATCATTTGTAACGCTAATTTTGGTCAAGTTTAGCAGAATACTATTATTAATTCATGATGGGTAGTGAATTTTAAAATTCTGTATAGAAGTGTCAACATTTGATATTGGTGGCGCTCTTCTAAACTAAATATGTCATTTTCTAGACTGAATGTGTAAACAGAGGGCAGTATTCAGTTCACAATGAAATTTAGACATCCAGTCAACAGTCATGATTTGGTAAGCCAACAATCAATTGAATTAGAAAATATTAGCTATTTTCCTTTCATACAACAATTTTACCACAATAACAGCAATCACTTCTTTCAGGGTTTAGTATTCTTATGACTCTCAAACTGAATGTGCCATCCATTAATAATGTATTCATTCAATAATTCATAAATTCAGTACTCAATAAAACACAACTTAATACAGGGTGTATTAAAAAAAAACGCCACACTTTTTTGCCGAGAGCTGTACAATTACAGCAAATCACATTATCGCCCTAAAACTTAGATATTCTGTTAGGACTACTTCTTGGCTATCACATAGTCAAATTACAGCGATAACGATTATGAATTTTCTGAGATATTAAAGATATAAGTAGACAAGTGCAAAACACGATTTACATCGTTCATCCTATAAAAAGAGTTATTGGTCTTGGACATAGATGCTTCGGAGTGGCCTGCTCACCCTCAGTCTATACCTTACACCATTAGCCTTTTTCTTTGGGGTTATGTTAAGTCTCAAGTCTTCCAGACACCACCAACTAATCTCCATGATCTTAGGAACTGTATCACCAACGCTGTTTAGGGAATAAGGTGCACACGGATGACACGTACAGGCATTAACCCAGTAAACACAAAACGTTTTCAAAACGTTTTGAATTGGGTTTAATTAGGTTTTGTTTTTGTGAAACGTTTTTAAAACGTCTTAAAAACGTTACATGTTTTTTTTATTGCAAATCGTTTTGTCAAAACGTTATAAAAACGTTAAATTAAAGTTTTCACACTACTTATAAACGAACATATGATTGAAACGAAATCAAAACGTTTATAGAACGTTATATTACAACCTAAATTAAACCAAATATTATGGTCCTGGACCATAAGTTTCGTTTTTTACGAAACATTTTAAAACTGGGCAATTCCACGCATGCGCACTTACCTGGGTTATATTGGTTTGGTAACACTATGGATTGTATATTTATTTATTTTCATATAGTTATTCGATCTGCAACATGCATCATTTCATAGTTAAATGGCAAATAAGAACATTACTTCACAAACACATGAACAACTTTGTTGGAGAATGTTAATAAAAAGCCAAATTAATGAATTGTTCTTTAAATTGCCAGTTAATTATCAATTAATTATCAATTATCTAGTATTAGTTTTCAAAACGTTTTAAATTGGGTTTAATTAGGTTTCGTGTTTTTAAAACGTGTTAAACATGGTTATTTTCACGTTATATTAACGTTTTCAAAACGTTACATGGAAACGTTATTAAAACCCATAAAAAACTCCACACATATACGACTACGTTTTTAATACGTAATATTAAAACGTTTTTTTCACCAACTTGAAACGTATTTTTAACGTTTAAAAACCGTAAAATGGCCAGCTGGGAAGATTGTTTGGCGTTGTTTCAATTTTTAACATAACTAAAAAAATACTTTTCATAATTCGGTCAATCTTTCAGAAATGTTTCGGCGCGGGGATTGGTGTGCAGGGAACCAGCATAGCTCAAGAGCAAGTAGACTGGCGATCGATTGGGGGCCGTGTTTACATCTTCATGTACAAATGATCACCGAGTGATTGAAAATGCACTGGTGCACGGTAAACAGTTAGTATCGCCATTCGCCAGACAAAAGAAAGAACTTGTGATTGACAGAAGCAAGTGGACGTCCTTATAATTATGGCTGCATACAGCCGTCTGTTATTATCATGCTTATTTATAGTCCAAATAATAATTGAACGAACAACATGCACGCAGCACAAAGATGATCACGCCCGAAATTATCACGCTTACGGACGGTGCACGCTTTACGCAATGTACGCAATTGTCGCAATACGCTGCTGCTTCAACTTCAATGTGTTCGTTCAATTATAAATCCGACTATAGTCTATACACTCGAGTCATACTCATAAATGATAATTGGCATTTTTTCACCATCAAATCTTAACTAAGCTACATCATAACATAATGATAACAATCAATAATCATCATGTTGTCAAACTCATCATAGACATAAACCAGACAATTGGGTGGGGCTACATAACTCGGATGAGATGCGAAATGGCTTTAATATGATGAACATTACCGACTGATGACGAATTCACGATGTGTACTGAACTGAACTGTGCATACACACTCAATGTGACATTGTTATTGTCCATGTCCATCATTCATTGCATTGCCATGCATGCATTCGATTCTGAATTGCACTGCTGCAGGATTTTTTGATGCCGTTTTAAGCTTTCTGGCTGAACTAAAAACTCAACACTGATTACATCCTTAGCAGAAATAAAATTAACTTACCGAGTCTTTTCATTTCAGTTTGAATGTTCGTTTTCTTTTGAGATCATCAATATTTGGATTTAAATTAACAAGCAAAGTATGACCATTCTTCGTTGTTTTGACTTCGGCTTCACATCGCTTCCTGAAAACTGATGTAGTTCCCATCCATATTATCTTTCCGATTGATAGCATATTTTAGAAAGGAAACCAGCTAATTTCAAGCCTTCGCTTTCCACGTATGGATCATTTTATTAACAAATATAGGAGTGTAGCCTAGATATTTATTTTTGTCGGCTATTTTTCTCAAAAAGTAAGAGCAATATATTTGATTTGATGAACTAAACTCGAAACTGTTCAATAATTTCTAAACAATTCTTTATTTTTTCAACAAATAAGAACTGAACTAGTACGAAGTGAAATTCTTTGTTGACGTTGTCCATCTAAATAGTTTACCTATTTTGTATCATGAACGATTCCAACTTAATAAAATGAGGTCACTGGGAAAAAGGAACTAAAAATGTCTTAAAAATACATAATTTGACCAATTGAAGGCTTAATTTTATTCATGTATATCAAACATGTGTCCACATTACAAAAAGTGATGCTCTATCACGATTTAATGTTGCACAAAATTCTAGTCAAAATTAGTTTGTTGGAAAGGTCAAAAGGTTCCCGTATGTAACATGGCGACTTCCCCACCTAGGTGAAATGTTGTGTGTTGAGTGGTGAAATGATTGCTGAATTTCACGGTTTACTTGAAAGACTTTTGGTCTCTAATTCACTCCACACAAACTTGCATTGATGGTAATGCATGCAAGCAAACTTCCGCGTCTCAGCGATGGGTAATTAGCTCCATATTATGTGATTCAAATTCCATTGTCGTCACAAACAAATTCCGCCATCATTTCTTGTTGAATTCCTGTTTCTTCGTTTAATTACGTAGTAAATTTGTTGCGGATTATTTCTCCTTTTGAAACGTTTTTGTCGACAGAATTACAGTGTATAACATCCAGTTTACTTTTCTTTCTTTTATTTTTACAGGTTCCACGACAGGAACGAAGCCCATCCATACCAGGTTCGTCTTGAACATCAATGAATTTCATCAAGTTCATGAGTTGTTGAAGTAGCACAATTTTGCATTAATTGCCAGACATACATTTGCATGTTTTATAAGAAGTGGAAAGAAGCACATAGAATAATGCATGAGGATGTTGTACCTTTAAGTGTTTGGTCCAAAAGAAGACCGTATCGTGTCATAAAAAGATCTCTTAAACTTGCCCAAAGAATAACAGTACAGTCATCAAAAAAGTGCATGCACTTAATTTACTTTCAACAACTTAGTAATTTTTACTACTAAAAAAGTAAATCAAGTTTTGCAATATTTTGAGAGACTGGACTGGTATCCCAATTCTTGTGGATAAGAAATAGGTTATGATAATGATTAATAACATTGTACTTAAGTCTTTAGTCTATAAAATGTAATATCCTTAAACAGGTTTGTGTAGTAAATAGAGTGAATGTGTGAAAGGATTTGTTTTCTAAAACAAAAGTTAAAAACACTGACCTGGACTCGTCTTGTTGTCCAAAAGACCTTTGGCAGTATTGTCTAAAGATGCACCAAACTATAATCCAGTATTTTTGTTCTGGAAAACAAATCCTTCCGATCCAAATTAAAATATTTTTGTGAAGCCTTTGCTTGTCTTATTCCTAGGAGGAAATGAAGTGAACTTTATACACAAAAACATGAAAAGTAGTCACAACTCACAATTATGTGGCAGTTACATTGTACAAATACATAGTAATACTAATAATGTTTTCTTTCATTTCAATCCTCACAAAAATATGTTTTTATTTGCTGGAATAATGTTCACAAGTATTTTGTATAATATTTTTTACAAACCTGATGAATCTATTTAAGGAAAGCACTGGTATGGTAATTCAGCTCTTTGGACATGTGATAATTACGCTTAATATTTTAACTGAACTTTGTATACTACTCTATATAAACAGATTTATGTACCTTTTGTGAATGTTAAACTTTAACTGTACAATCAGATTAAGGTAGAAAGTTGTATTACAATTACATTACATGCTAATGTTTTGTTTTTGTGACACATTCTCAATTTCTCAGTTGATGAAATGAACAGGGCAGTGCCGCTTGCATGGAATGTCAATAATTCAAATCATCCTCCACAACCACAACCATGCAAATGCATGGAGTACAATTAATCAATTATACCAATTGAAGTGATAGGTTTTGTACTCTGTACATTTGCTTAGGTTGTGGTGTATGATTTGAATCAATGACCTTCCAAGCAACTGCCCTATAGAAACATCATATTTTACGACACACATTCTCAATTGATGAAATGAACAGAAGAATCAAAGCTACATGTATGGTATCCCTAAGAATAAGATAGAGCACCTGCATCATATTAATTTTAGCAGGATTGAATAATAGTCAAAAATCCAAATTAGGCAGCATAATATTCAGGCCTGATAATATTTCTCATAAATGCTATGCAAATTTTAACCTTTTTCAACATTTTAATTTAAATACATGTTTGTACAAGTACATGTATGTATGTAGGTGCTTGTACTCATGAGCTTGTAAGAAGTTTGCATCGATGCACTGTTAGCAGCCTGCCCTCCCAGATTTAATTGTTAAAAATCACATATTTTTTCACACAATTTGGAAATTTCCACAGAAATTGACCCTTATAATATGACATTAGAGTAATTAGCCAAGTGTCACATTTTTATATTTTACTATGTTTCAACTTTGATTAGAGATGTGTTGATATAAGAGTGTTGATTTTCTTAAATCAACAATTCAGTAATTAAAATTACTGAATTATTTTGCAGACAAGTGTGGACAAGTACCCATCAAAGAGTCATAATTCTGGAGGAACTAACAGTGACCACAGCAGCAGCAACAGAGAAAGGGACCGTGAGAAATCTCAACTCCATCCACAACAACAACAACAACACCGAGAAATGCCTGCATCAGGTTTGCGTCACACAACAGCTAGTCCAAGCACTGGTGGAAGCAGACCAGGTAGCGAGAGTGGCAGTCCTAGAACCTATCGCAATAAATCTTCATATTTGCAGAGGCAGAGGGATAGACAGCAGAGAGGTAGGTATCTTCTTGTATGTTTTGGGATCTTTTTGTCTCTGGATCTCCTGTTGTGTTCACGACCTCTGGACTTATATGGTGGCCTCACCAGGGCTTGAATTAATCGAAGGCCATTGCCCCAGTAGCCTTGGTGCCCTCAATTTCTGGCTGTTTTTACTCCATTCAAAAGTACATAATGGCCTTGGATAAAGTTGGTGCCCCTTTAAAATTGCCTGCCCTGTTCATTTCTTATTTCAAGGCCTGGGCCTCATTCCAGTCTATTACATGGTTTGCTTTAGCTGCATGGTCCGTAAGGCCTAAAAAAAATAATTGTTGTATTGCCCACAGCGCCCGGTCCGAAATTTTCAAAAATAGGACCGGGTTGTTTTTTTTTTTTTTTTGTTGTTTTTTTTTTTTTTAAATACATTTCTTCAATATTTTACCTGTTTTCTGTGCGAAAAATCTCTATCCAAGTAAGTTTTTGTTACAAAGCTACACCAAACTCTTTCATGAACCACAAGAACACCGAATAAACTGGGAATATACTCCGGAAAAAAATCATCCGTTCACCATGACATCCCTCGCCGAGTCAACCATCAGAAACACAACAAAAATATAGCTCGAAGCATCTTGGCCCGATTCACGTTTTTGGACCCCGGTTTTTTAATATTTACGAAATGAATCGTATTGGATCCACGAAGGACCATCGAAATCTAAGTGTCGTCTTGCGGCAAAAATATAATACAGTGCACTTGATGTTGTACATATTTAGCATTTTATATTTAAATAATAAAACAAAGAAAACACGAGAAGAAAATAAATATGAGTTTACAAATATTTATTCAGGCATTTAAAAGTAAATACGATACAAAAATAGTATAAAACGTATCTTTTTTGCATTTTCTTACGTAGTTACATTTAGTAAAAAACAGCATCAGCTATACGGTACGGAATGTTTGTAGAATGACGGGCTGTGTAAACCACGGGCTGTGTCGATATGCGACGGTGTTTTGATTTCTTTTAGTTTTGGCTCGCTTGGAAAATGGATTCTTTCGCAGTTTGTATCACCGGATCAAGAGGCGCCCACATTTCATTTAGTTCAGCTTAATTTTTGGGAAAATGGGCCTATAATTAACCTTTTAAATGGAATCTGTATGAGATATTAAAAAAAAAATAAAAAAATAAATAAATAAAAAACCTACCTACCGACCTGTCTAAAAAATTTCACTTGAGGGCAACACAACAATTAATTTTTTTAGGCCTAATAGCTGATTTTGTATGTTCTTGCTCTAAAGCCTTTCTCTCTGATCTCGTGTATTTCTTAGTGTCTGCTTTCTTAGTCTCATCTTGATGTTCTGCTAAGCGGACTCAGAGGTCTCACTAACATGGGTCATCTTGCAGTTTTTGCTTAATAATAATCAATAATAATAATCGGGATTTATATAGCGCTTTTCCAAGATTGATCAAAGCGCTGTAATTTTCGCTGCCACTGGCGAATCATCAGAATCAGATCGCATCAACTAGGGTGCTGCCAATCAAGGAGACAAATAAGCGGGCTCTGGGAGATTTTTACCCAACGGTTGCCAAGATTTAGCTCCCGGCGTTTTTCAGTTTTTGCACAGTAAAGTATAGGACCGGGAGCTACTTTTGGAAAAGTAGCTCCCGGTTCATGAATGCTTATTTTTCTCCTTGCTGCCAATTCAGGCGCAAACCTATCCGCACTTAGATTGTAACATCCACCATTTTTCAGTGCAGCTCCCCAAATTCCATTGGGTGAAGGAATTTTTTGATAACCGAAACAACTGATCACCGATTTTGAAAGCAGGAGGAAACCGGAGAACCCGGAGAAAACCTGCGTGAGCGTGCATGGATCGTGATAAACCAAATGCACATAAAGCCCGGCCGTGCACAGAATTGAACCCGGATTTCATTGGTGCGAGGCGAAGGAACTACCGCTGCGCCAACACGCTCCCCCAATGGGATTTTGTAGATGCAGTTGCTGGTTTTGAGTGACCCTCTTGTCCTTATTGGGGTGTATTATATTATACTTTTTGTAAATCCTCTGGATTCTTTCCGTGATGCCTTGTATACATGTATGAGACAACACCATGCCTATCGATCGTTTTGACTCCCTCATTCGTCTTCCTCTCCTTGGGCTTGTTCTTCTTATCTTCCATTTGGTATTGACATTATTTATAGTCCATTCAGAGTATCCACATGTACCAAGGACTTGGCGGATCCTGATTTCTTCCTGCTGTTTGTCCACGTCTTCGGTGACAATAGAATTCATCCTGTCAAGTAGAGTTCTTATAACACCTAGCTTTTGGTGGAGTTGATGTTGAGACTCAAAGTTGAGATATTGGTCTGTGTGTGTAGGTTTGCGGTAAACTAGAAGTTTGAAGCCACCGTCAGGTTTTCTTACAATAAGAGTATCTAAGAAGGGGATCTGTCCGTCTTTTTCTTCTTCGTGGGTGAATTTGATACTCCCGGAAGTGTCAACCTGGTCGAGGTGTTCCATTAGGTTAGGGACTTTGCCTTTGTTGACAATTTCCAGTATGTCATCCACATACCGCTTCCACAACCGAGGTTTGCAGTCCATAGGTGCTGTGGCTATCTTTTCTAGGAACTCCATAAAGATGTTGGCGATGATGGGGCAGACTGGACTTCCCATAGCTGCTCCAAACTTCTGTTTATAGATGTTTCCACGGAATTCAAAGTAGATGGTGGTCAAAATAAATTACAGGAGCTCCATGATATCATCTAGGCTAGGAAATAAGGACCACAGGACCAGGGGCCACTTTTAGAAAAAACCGGCCCCTGGTTCACTGGGTTTGTCATGAACCAGGGGCCGTTTTTTTCCGGGTGTCCTGACACCCCACAAATGCACCGGACAACCTAATTTAAGTTTATTGTTGCCCGTTGGACATCCATGTTTTTTTAGTGTAGAATGAATCTCATGTCTTGCTTTCTTGTTATTTTAATGATTCCTGATTTCGATGATTAAAAATGGATTCATACATAAAAAGATCGCCATCAAAATTTATCATTTGAATCGCAAATCCCTGGCGCAAATCAGTCTTATTTTATTCTGCAATCGTTTCATATCTGTATACCTTTCACATCGCGATCGCACATCACATCACTCACAGAACCATTTTTCAGCAGCTCAGGGAGTTTAATGGATAAATACCGCAATGCGCCTTGGGATACAATAACCGCGTGTTACGGCATGATTCAGAGGTCATCGCCTCCACGTATTACAGTATAGTATATGACCTTTTGAACCGTGACTCTAATTACGAGCTTCATTTATTAAATGCCAGCGTGGGAATTTGCGCCAATTTCTAGGTTCATTTTATAGCCTCGTGGGAGAACTACGCTTGCCTATTACAATACGTATTTGGAACTGTGTTTTTTGAAACGGATACAGATTTATCGCAGATAAACGAAAAAAGAAGAAATTGGTCTCAGTTCTCTCAAACCAGGTCTGATAACGGGCGCCAAAATGGTGAAATTATAGGTGCCCGTACTCTTCATTTTTTGCCAATATTGGCGCCTTTTGCCGTCCAACGGGCGCTGAACGGCGCCTGTCACCCGCTTATTTCCTAGGTTGAATTATCATCTATGTTGAGTTTAGTTTATCTTCCCCCAAAAAATGAAAGGAATCAATTGAAAAATAAGCAAACTGTGACAAGTTTTGTAAGCTGACCGCGTTTTTTGCCATTCCAATGGGATTTACACACTTTAAAATTGGTTTTGCTAAAATGGTCATTATCATCACTCCAATTGTCAAAATGTTCCTGAAAAATTAATTCTTTAACTCTGAGATAAGCAATTAATCTCCTGATACCAAAGTAACTAAATTGCTGTATCTAATTCTAATGTGTATGCCTTGATTATGATACTTAACCAGTATTTCCAAATGTACGCTGCCTAATAACCTTCTTGGTTTTAGTCAAAATGGTATTCCCAGTTTGCCAAAATATTTTTCCCAGGACCAATAAAAGGAAAGCATTTTTAAACCGTACAATAGGCTGCATATTAAATGTTTTAATAAGGAAATTGGGCATACTCAACAACAGCAAAGTTGTCAATGACCTTTATCTGTTTAGACTGAGAGAGATTTGGAGGTTTCAAAAGAAGAAATACAACTTTGGATTCTCCCAAATCTGCTGATTACTTGCTCTTAAGGCAGATTGTGTTCCTGAACCACAATGGCTTTCCAGAGCTTTCTGTCCTTCATAGCTGTCTTAAAGTCTGCTGCCTCCAGACTGGAGTCTGCCTTGTGGATGCCAATGTATGTGAGCACGGGTTTTCCCGGTTTCCGTCCCCCATGTTTTGGTATCCAGTGGACTAGCTTGGATGCTGGTTCCTCACTCCTGGAACAATGACCAGCAAATCTGGTTCTCCTCTCCCTGATCTTAAGGCTAGATCTAGCCAATCTCTATTAAGGATGGGATTTTCGGGTAATTTACCCGAAGTAATTTTCTAGCGGATACCCAGGTACCTGAAAGTTAGTCACTAATTTCCAGAAACACAATATTATATCATGTCGCAAATTAGTTTGCCTGCTAAATTCAGCACCTGGGCATTAAATGTAAGCGGATACCCAGGTACCTGAAAGTTAGTCACTAATTTCCAGAAACACAATATTATATCATGTCGCAAATTAGTTTGCCTGCTAAATTCAGCACCTGGGCATTAAATTTAAGCCCCGGAAAAAAAACGCATTTCATTTTGGTAAAAAACGCACGAACTTTTAAGCAAATGCGAGATATACCGAGATTTCATCAGATTCACTAAAAACCCGAGAAAAACGCATCAAAATTGTTGATAGCAAGAGAAAAACAAGATCG
This sequence comes from Ophiura sarsii, assembly GCA_035610835.1. Classification (NCBI taxonomy): domain Eukaryota; kingdom Metazoa; phylum Echinodermata; class Ophiuroidea; order Amphilepidida; family Ophiuridae; genus Ophiura; species Ophiura sarsii. The sequence goes on from CM069441.1 coordinate 41,174,385, forward strand.
CGCTGTCACTCATTCTCAAGCAATAACAAAAAGGTCGTGACCAAAAAATCACCCCTAAATATCGCTCCTTGAATTCTATTTTAAAAAGTAAATAAGCTTACTACATGACAGCAGCGTTCATGATAACCGGTGTCGCATAGCGAAATGCTCCACACTTTTGAAGTATTGCTATTCAATTGCACAAATGTGTAGCTAAAAGTGCGATGCAAGAAGATAACAAAATGGCGCTTAGTAAGAAGATGATGTAAACAATTATGAAATCCATCGTGACTCGTGAGCGAAATAATGCCTGTATTTCCTTGTGTTTTACTACTAAAATATGTTAGTTCAAATTGTAAAATCTAGATTGTGTACACGTTACGTATACTGTATTTTGCTTACAGGACACAGGTTATACGTGCGTTACATGGTTGAATCGTGTTACGTGCGCATGCCTGATTATATAGAACGTGCAAATTTGATAAAAAAATTATTTTATTACTAGAAAAAAAAGTGCTATACAAAATTTGTGAATTGCTACACAAAACTAATAGTGCATCACACTTTTTGCTACACAAAAAAAATGCTGGAAATTGAACGCTGCATGACAGCATAATAATGTTGCAAGTTATTCCAGACAGGTTTCATAATGTTCATCATATTCCAATTAGTAGCTGCCGTATTTCAACTTTTTTTATGTCAAACATTTATTTTTTTCAATTGCACATGGATTTATGCTCCGTTTCATGTTCCACACACGCTGGATCCAAAATGTGTACACATTTGGGGACCAACCAATTTACTGCCATTGCGCTGCACGCCAAAAAAAATACCGGGAATCATGAACTCTGAACTTTGTAGTTTCGATTCCACACTAGCTCGATTCAATTGCTAAGACTCTGGCGCACGTGTTAAGAGCAAACCACATAATCGCGGTGTTAAAAAGCAGATTGTCAAAAGATTAACAACATCGCTTTTGTTTACATTTAGAGAAGGGTATTTCCCACGGGCCACTACCATGAGGTTTCAAAAGGTACAATTGAAAAAATGAAGAATTTAACTTGACTTTTAATCCAATTTCTGGATCGTAAAATAGTCGATACACCGATCGTGCATACGAGGCTCAGTTGTTGGTATGGAAAATACTGCGATGTATATTGTATGCTTCCGCAATCGATTGTGGATAAACGAGGATGGATGACGGAAAGTTCATTGTTATTTTTGTTGATCGGTCGTATGCTAATTACTTTTAGTATAAAAGCCCTTCTAACCATGCTACATGTATGATGTAATTGTATTCTACCGCATTGATGCGGAAAATTGAAGCTACTTCCTGGACATTTAATCTCATTCCCGGACGACTGTTAAAATGCTTGATATACGGGTCGATTTGATCTCTATTTTAATGTTTCAGATTAAGAAATAAAAGATTGACATTTTTCTTTGAAAAACCCGCGATTTCAGAATTTTTCTTTGATAAAACCCACGATGCCGACAATTCGCGGGCGATTTTCAATAAACCGAGAAATGTTCCTAAAAGCGAGAATCACGCCGTGAATAACGCAATCGCGTTTTACTCCGGGGCTTAATTAAATTGCACTGCAGTTTTACACTGCTGTACATGCGCAAGTGTTGGTGATAATATTAATTGTTTTCATAGTGCAAATTGATGATAAACTAAGGATGCATAGGATGTGGGTCTATGATGTATTAAGACATTTTAATTGATTGGCAAAAGTGTTGAAAATAACCCATATTGTCAAGATCTTTTTTCTCACCATTGAAATTTAGCCACTTGATTTCGATAACATTTCTCAAAAGTTCTTAATAATTCCTAAATTTAACCCAGTGAGACAGCCCCATCGGCGTCAGCCTCCTTATCTTGGTGTGTGTGTGGTTGTTAGGCCAACAAAAAAAAGTTGTTTGTTTGTCCACGTCCGACCGACCGTGTACCTAGGTGCCGACCGTATTACTTTTTATTTTCGATAATTTTTTTAAAACAAATTTTTGAGCAATTTGAATGGCCAAACGGACCGTTTTATTCCTTATTTCGTATGATATCGTCAATCTGGTATTTGCAACACCATCCCCAATTCGCAATCCCGTGTAACATGATGTTTACTGCATGAACTTGGCACCCGCGGCCCGCGGGGACTATTAAAAGGACTAAATGAAAATCAGTGATCGCACGTGCAAGTGATGTCATTTTTATACTAAAAACGCAGTGTGAGAAAATATGAAAAATCTAGTTAGGGTTAATATTTGTTCCCATAATGTTGCTCAATGGCATGAATATTAATTTCAACATAGTATATAACAATTTTTGGAGTAGTTAGTACGGGGAAATAGGTTTAGCAATACTTTCACGTATATATTTCTAGCAAAACTTCAACACAACGTTATTTCACATTGTGTAACATTCAGTCACAATGGCGGCGTTCTACGGTATCTGCGCGCAATGCAAACTCAGTACAAAAATAATATTTGATCGAGTTTGTAGTGTTGCAACCAATGCGACAGTATTGGAACTTTAAATTGACAATCTGCCCCAGCAGGAGAAAGAGATCAAAATCAGCAGTGTGAAGAGTAAAGCAACTAAAATGTCGCAAACTTATGAAAAGTGAGGTGTTTTGGTGTGTGTTTTGACTTTAATTCACATTCAACAACTCCCCCATACCTTAAGTACAGTAACAAAGCATTGTTGATTTGAGATAAACCCACTGTTCATATGCAAATTACTAGGATAGCGAACCTTATTTGTAAACCGCAAAATTGTAAACAAACAAAAAATGTTCGCAAAAATTTGTTCATTTTTTCGGCGTATAAATGCATTTCGCCATGCAATCCTTAAAGTTAGCAAATAGCTTTATATACCGAAATGTAGCTATACCCCTGAGGAAAATATTCTTGCCGAGGGCCATATGTAAAGGTTCACTTCTAAAGCCACAATTTTAGCCGAACCGTCGCTACCTGAGCACAAGAGAATCGCCAATTTTGCATCCACCGCGGGAAAAAGTAGGCAATACGGAAAGCTCCTTGCCGGGAAATGAATACCTCTCGCGGGAAAAATGCAAAGAGTGAGAAGGGAAAAAAAAGGTCAAAAAAAAAGGTCAAAAAAAAAAGGTCAAAAAAGTTCAACAAAAAAAAAAATCGAAAATGTTGGAAAAACATTTACAGTGCGTTTTAAAATTTACAAGGCAAGCCAAACCTTATGGTAGTGGTACAAAAACTCTCGCTTTATTAGTGATTTAACCCACAACGTGCCCACAACATTACGTTATGGAGGCTACCATTTTGGAATCGGAATATTATCGTGTTTACGTTGTTGCCAGTTGGTTTACGCTAGGCCATAAATCGCTAGTGTGGTAACATGATAAAAATCCCTATTTATTTTTGTTTATAGTTAAGTTTCGTCTCTAATTCATTTTTATAGTTTATTTTCTTTGTTTAATGTTTGATATGACTTTTATATGTATTTTTTCGTTCATGTACACGAATCTAAGGATAAGGGAAGAACAACATTTGTTGATTCTGACAAACTTCTTGTCATTAATCTTATGATTATGTAATTCATATTTTAAACATTGTTACCACAAATGACCTGATACTCTGTATACTCAATTGTATTTTCCTCCTTTGCTTAGCCATGTTTGAAGTTTTACGCCCCCCCCCCCCCCCACCGCACCCCAACATGACAGAAAGTTGAAATTAATGTCCAATTAAAAATAGAATCATCACGACACAAATCATCTCCACGTGCGCGTGGTTCTCTTCATGTAGACATCGCGTTCAAAACAACTCAACTTTTCAGAGGGAGTAATTTTCAGAGGGAGTGAACTTGTTGTTGTCAATACATTAACCGCGTCCTGTGAACTTCGACGTTCTATCGATACGCATGTTTGGAACTGTGCAATTTGGAAGCGACTTTATTTCATTTATTTATTTCGAAACAGCGGCAGCTACGTACGTCACACAAAGTTCATGGAATTTCGCCGATCCCCGTTTTCTTTTTGCAGTTAGAAAGTGAAAATGTTCGCATGATTTTCGCGTGTGTTTTCAATGGGTTTCTAAATCATAGCGGTGCCCGTTCAAGGCTCCAAATAGCATTTACAGTGGTAGCATAGGCCATTTAGATTTCAGTTTGTCATGCCGGATCGGCGAGATCGATCATTATTTAATTCACTTTCATTGTAGTTTCAAGCTATTTAGAGTGATTGTTTGCCATTTTTGAAGGTTTGTTGACATTATTGCTTAGTTTGAGACCTTTGACTTGGATTTGTTGATATTGGGAAATGGGAACACGACTTGTAATATATTTGCATCGCATTTTTTTGCGATAAAATTGAGTAGTAAAAAATTGTTCAAAACTGTGTCGCATACCGGATATTGCAACCTGAAACTATCAATGTTCCAACGATGGGTGATTTGTGACTTTTTTTTATCACTTCCGAGGTCTTTCTCTCGTGGGAAATTGCAAGTAGCTTGCCGGGAAAAAAACATTTTTTCAGGCGGTGTTTGCATCATCGCGGCGAAATGTGTTCGCTTTGATCTCCAGGACCGTATCACTATTGAAACGGAGGGGTGTGTTTTGATTTTATACAAATATTCTATAAACATGTATCAAAATGTGTTGTGTAAATTAAACGCATTCTTGATTTAATTTTTCTCTGAATGTTAAAGGTGGTGTGTGAATAAAATGCTATTTACAAAATATTTTTAATTTCACAATTACTTGCGAAATAATTTGTCTTCTCTCATGTTTACCTTTTGTAACCCAGCCCATTCTGAAGTTCGATCGCCCATTTACGGGGAACGGACGATGTCCAAATAAGGGCCTAATTATAATAAACGTAAACTTTTTGTTCTCGATTTTTAAAGAGCAGCTATTTTTTTATGTCAAATTAAGCCTATTAAAACAAGTTTTGTACTTGTTTTCATTAATTATCCAAAACGATATTCACATTTGAATGATGTAAATATGTCTGGTCGTTGTTGAACGGGAAGCTGCCCTCGCAAAATAAACCTTTTAACCGTTGTCGATTCAAGATAAACAACTCCGAAACCTTATTGAACCCCTAAGTATACATGCCGAATTTATATTCCCAAATACAATATCCGTATTAAAAAATAAAAAATAAAAAATTTAAATCCGACCTACCGACCCTACCTTTTGAGGACACTCTATGGACAAACAAACACCTCTTTTTTTTTTTGCCTTATGGTTAAACACCTAGCGGTTTTATGCATCGAAATAAAGTGGCGGTTTTAATTTAGGCTGTAGAATTTGTCACCCTTGTGAACGACGGCATGGCTTATGTGAAAGTGTGAAAAGAGAAATCTGGTTCCCGATGGTTGAATTTGCTCCCCAGCAGGGTTCAGATTAATAAGAATGGAAGAAACTGGAAAAAGGGTATTTATTTCTTCCAGTTTCTTCTGGAAGAAAGCTGGAAAAGTGGAAGAAATGTACATCCATAATAAGCAATTAGCAAAAACTAGCTAACAGTATACCGTATAACACATTTTTAGGTGAACATAATTGTATACTACATGTACTTTAGTTATTAAATGACGAGCTTTGTAATGTTAGTGAATGTTAACAAAAGTTATCTTTGATTTCTTTATAATAAAATCACATGCAGTTTTTGTGCAACTTTTAATTGAAATTATCAATTTGTATCTGTATTGTTCTTTATTGCATTTTTGAAGTCGGCATATCTGACCAAAATTGATCAATTTTTGAATTCTCAGTTATCAAGGATCAAGTTAAGAAATTGAATGTTTGCACATTTGGCAAAAGGCATAAAATCAAATGCACTCATGGCACATAGTAAAAGAGAACATTGCTTTTGTTATGTATCACACATCATCAGTATTATGTCTTTTCATCTGTAAGCACATACTGCGACAACAATACTCGATCGATTTTAACAAACAAGGTGACAAAATCACCGTAATTAAATTTTCCGTCTCCTGGTATTTTCATTTTAAGAATATGAGTAACAATTTTAAAATTATAGGTGCTTTTACAACAGCCGATTACTTTTTTTGCTGTCTTTATAAGAGAAACTGACAACATCTCGATTTCGTTATAATCTAATGAGTTACCTTTTTCCATGCTAACTTGAGTTCTGTGTCTCGTGCGCTATGATGGATTTAGCCTCACAAATATTTATGTCATGTTATGTTATGAATAGGGGTGGAAAAAGTGCAATCTTTGGGTTTTTTCCTACAGCTACACATATACTTGTAGGGGTGGGTTTATATTTTTTCTTACCCATAACCTATAGGGGGTGGAAAAAAACACAATCTTGTTATTTTCCTACCCTGAGTTATGAATCCAAGGTCCTCTCTTCTCTTCCTTCAATAGACGTTATTTTTAATTGGCGCACTTACGTCAAAAGAGGGTCGTGAGAGCATGCTCAGAGCAATTAGTGCTCCGAAAACGAGGCTAGTTATTTTATGTAGCCGAGACAAGAGTGATGTAGTTTTTCAATGTGGTGAACTTTGCACTAATCATACATATTCTTCATACTTGTGAGCTGTTCAATATTTGACCTTATTACATTCATAAAATAAACTTGAACGTATAAACTTTCTATTCCACTAATTGAAATAAAATGTTTGCTGGTAACCGACACTATCTAGGAAAGTGTAGAAGTTCAAAGTTCATTATATTGCAGTAAAAGTACGAGATTGTATGATTATCGGCTTGACATCGTGTATGTCTCCCTCTTTGACATGAAATTGCCAATTACGAATAATGTCTATAGGACAAATCAGATGTTGGTAACTATAGGCCAATTTCAGTGCTGCCAATAGTTTCTGAAATCATTGAAAGAGCTGGTCATAACCAACTGTATACTTATGTAAGTACTGGGGATTCTATCGAGTGCTCAATCTGGTTTTCGTACTAATCACTCAACAACAACAACTCTACTAGATGCAGCCCTCAAATTAAGAAAGGGCAAGGCAATTTCAGGCAATTTGAAAGGGGCACCAACTTCCACCAAGGCAATTATGTACTTTTCAATGGAGTAAAAACAGCCAGAAGTTGAGGGCATCGAGGCAACTAGGTGGGGCACCGATTACAATTGCCTTCGGTTAATTTGAGGGCTGACTAGATGTACAAATATACAGTCATCACAAAAAGTAACTGACCAGGTAATAAATGTGCTGATAACTCTAAAAATATAACTCCTACATAAACATATTAAATTATAAACATGTTGAAAAATTCTTCTTCTTGAATTTGAGATATTACACGCTACGAATGGCTGATTATTAGGGAAGTTACAATCCCAAATGTACTGTCCAGTCTGATTTTCATATTCACATTTTCATTTTCAACACGGGGACTCAGACCGGCAAATTATTGATTACTGGTAGTGGTAGTGACAATTCACCCGTCGATGTCCTGGTTGTTGGATAGTCGGCCGGTGGCATTGATCAATACGGCATGCACGCTTTACCTGTCATACTCTCCCCGTGTTGAAAAGAAAATGTTAAAATGAAAATCAGACTTGCCCTAACGGTTGGGATCGTAACTTCCTTATTAATCAACCATTCTTAGCGTGTAATATCTCAAATTCAAGAAGAGAAATTTCTCAACGACTTTATGATTAAATATGTTTATGTAGGAGTTATACTCTTAGAGTTATCAGCATGTTTATTACCTGGTCAGTTACTTATTGTGATGACTGTAGGTGTTCCACAAGGCTCAATATTAGGGCCACTGTTATTTATTTTATTTGTAAATTGTTTACCAGATGCTGTAAATTGTATAACTGTAATGTATGCTGATGACACCACTTTACTACATGTATGTAGATCAAAATGTACTGATGAACTCTCAACTTCTTAGGCAACAACCTGGAACTAGTTGCAAATTGGTTGGAGGCAACCAAGCTTACATTAAATATCAATAAGACTAAGTTATGTTATTTGGTACCAGACAAATGGTAGATAGATTTAATGATATTTCACTGGCCTATAATGCTGCTATGATTGAAATTATTAGAGAATTTAAATATCTTGGTGTCAAATTTGATTGTACCATGTCTTGGTCATCACATGTAGATTATTTAGCGAATAATGTTTCCAAGAGAATTGTTATTACTCGTCGTGTAAAGCACTTTCTTCCCCATTCAACTCTTATCATGTTATCCAATGCTCTTGTGATGCCGCATTTTGATTATGCCAGCCCAGTATGGTCAAACTGTTCAAATTCATATCCAGCTAGACTACAAACAAGCCAGATTTCAAACTTTCCTGCCCAAAAGCCATTGATAAAGTTGCCACATTAGTCATGCTTTTGATCCTAAATGGAGCTTTTCAAGTTAGATTGTTAAGATTCACACTGTTTTTATGTATTATCTTTTATACAGGTTCTAGCACATCTCCCGCAGAGAATACGTTTAACCACCAGGCGGTGGTACATCCAGCAGTGGCACATCCAGCCGTGGCACATCCAGCAGTGGCACATCCAGCAGCAACAAACTCACATCCCCCCAGTGATCCACAGAGCAGCCATGAAAAGAATATCAAAACTGTAAGTCAAATAAAAACTGATATTATTGAGTACTGACTAGCCTTGATAAGGCTTCTAAAATTATTTAAAATAAGGTAGTCCGAGATTGTCGGTAGCATTTTGTGTTTCTTACACGGAAATCCCACCCTTCCACATAGAGCTGAATACAGCGTGCTAAAGACAAATGACGTAGGATTTACGAGCTAATAGCTGTCTAGTGGCAAAGCCTTGTATAACGTTGAATGAAACGTTGAATGAAACATGCGTTTAAACGCTGTAAAATGCCGAATTTGGCACCTGGGAATTTTAAATTGCAGTAATGTTTTACACTGCCCACAGTATAAAGGCTGTGATGGTCGTATGGAATGAGTAAGCTTACTTGTTTACTTAAAATGTAGTCAACATTTTACTAGGGCTTACGTTTAGCCATTTAGAAAATTCTGTAAACGTTTAAACGTTTAGAACTTACAGTCTTAGAATACATAATAATAATAATAATAATAATAATAATAATAATAATAACACTAATAATAATAATAATAATAATAATAATAATTTTAAAAAAACGCAGTTTAAATGGCAAAATGTACAATGGCAAAATGTCTTAAACTACAACAAGTTATACGCTAATACATCATAAAAGGATACATATTACACACTACAGACATAATACTAAAAACCATACAGTAAGATAAACATCACACAGCATGTAAAAACCTGCAAGGATAATATACAGATGCAGGTAATAGAAAATAAAACCATGAGTACATCATCATCATCAAACAGCTGACACATATTGGTACCATGCAGCTGTATTCATCATGATCTGTAGAATATCACTTTAAGGTCAAGACCTATACTTGAAAACACTCTGATATAATTTGTAGCTATATTTGTATACATTGATCTCATAATGTTTAGGCTGTACCATATTTGGAATCGTGTATGTATAGGCTTTACATTATGAGACCAACTTATAGCAAAACAGCTATGAACTATATTTTATTCTCATTCTTATTTAGTTTATTATTTATTTTTATCTTACATTGTTTTATTAGATTTATTTAATCAAACAACACCAAATTTCCTCCTTTATAAAATCTGCAAATCCAGCGCGTTGTTTACCAACTTCCTGCCTTGAATAATTGCGTTCTTTAGCACAAGCACACACAACAACTCTGCGTTATACGCACAATGCAGAGGCCGATAACTTTGTGCAGGGCGCACTTGCTGCTTGAACGTGATGACCATACGCATCTTATCGCGATGACCATACGCACTGAAGGTACTATCATTCGGATAAATTATGCTTCGCCCCAAACTATATATTATCGGTCTCTTAATATAGTACAGTGAAAATCAGCCAAAAACCAATCAAATTGCCTGTTGACATCCAAGTACACACCCACTATATAAGAATCATTCATAATTCACATAAATTGGAATATTGTAGATATATGACTGTTTACAATTTGCTCCATGACAGATATTGGCCAAGGCAAATGAGTGGACAGAGCATGTTAGTTCATCCAAGAAGAAATATTATTACAACTGTAAAACAGAAGTATCACAATGGGAGAAACCCAAGGAATGGGTTGAAAGGTAAGACAACACAAAATATTTGTTTGCCCACAAGCGACCAACCAAAAATCATGGAAATCACAGGTCCTTCTTTTCTTTTTTAAATAATTGTTTTTTGTTGAAACAAATCTATACATTCCAAGCCCCAAATTTTGTTGATTTACAGCAGGATGAATTGCATTAATGTTGTCAAAAGATTTTGTCTATTGAAATATCACCAACCTCACTGCATTTGAGCTTCATTTCATGGGTGACAGGCTGGTTTCTAGTGGTACTGCATGGATCAACCTGGATACTTACGCTGTGAGTATTGCATACAGCAAAGATTCCGGTGTTTTGTGGAACAAAGTAGCTTCATTTGATTTTCATGTCGCCATGTAACAAAATTTAATACACATGCTAACCTCCTCTCATCCAACGTCGCCATTCCACAAGGCGCTACTAGTTTTAGGTGATCTTGGCCTCGGGCATGTCTTGTTCAAAGTAGCAGAGACTGGCAGTGGGGATGTTATGGAAGCTGAACGGAATGCATTTGCACTTCTCTTAAATACGGCAATAAAAAGTTGCCGTCCCAAGAAGAGTATAAATATAAATAGCAAGGATAAAATGTATAACAAGGTCAAAGATAACCTAGCCGGCAGAAACATATATTTTCCCAGTTCCACAGCTAATATGAAAAAAAATGAAAATATTGACTTATTTCAATAACTAGACTAGAGAACCTGCTATTAATGCATTGATTGTTACTGAAATGACTAGTATTCAATTCCAATTATTTGATACTGAAGCTAAAACCAATTACAAGATTGTCAATCACAGTTTAAGTTTGTCTGAAATATCATAACCTAGCCTTTCTATCACAGTTCAAATGAAATGGTATTACCTGTTATTTCTAATATATTTAATTCACATTAATACATTTTTGTTTAACAGGGAGAGGCTTAAAAGAATGGTCAATGCAAATGAGAGTCTTAAAGCCAAGGATTCACCCAAACCTGTACAAGCTGCCGATTCCAGCCATGCTAAAGGTAAGTATTATCAGCATTCTATCAAAAGCAATCTACATCGCAGATACTGGTTTTGGGAAAGCCTGAAACAGTAACATTAGGAACAGCACTACTAACAGGACCAACACTACTACTGTTGCTAGTACCCAACCTTTTTTGTTGGTGACCAGTAATTCAATTTTGTACATATCTTCACGAATGACTGATTATGAAGAATGTTGTTTCTACTCACAAGCTGATCACAACAACGGATAATAATAGGATAATAATTAGATTCTGTAAACAAGATTAATAAGATATTGACTTAAGTGGACACAATGAGGTGCAGAAAACAACTCTCTTTGAATTGCACAAACAGTGTGTACAGGACATCTCTTTTAAATAACCCTAACCTCCTACCCACATTTTCCAAGGGAATTTTTTTCAACGACAAAAACACGGACAAAAAAGTGGCGCCGCCACCGGTGCTTGAACCCACAACCGAGACCAGTGCGCCACGGGGTTCAACCATACTTGGGGGAGTATATTCGCCCAACTATGTAGCCTGGGGCCATTATTTCATCGAAAAAGTGCCACGCCAGCTGGCACAGACAGACTTTACTGTGGACATTTGTGGCACTGGGGGTGGTTAGGGTTAATAAAACCATACATAGACAAATTTCAACAACAACAACACAAACTTGGGCGAGTATATTCCTAGGGCCATTATTTCATCGAAAAAGTGTCACACCAGTTGGCACAGACAGACTTTACCGTGGACATTTGTGGCACTGGAGGTGGTTAGGGTTAATAGACATTTGAAACCTATTTGTAATTCTGTCTCCGTTTTGTTTTGCTCATCAGCATCCAATGAGAAGCATTCCAGTGACTCCTCTAATCGAGACAGACCAACATCTCACCAACATCAGTCACAGCAGCACAGTTCAGAACGGCACGAATCTTCGCATAGTACGCCATCATCATCGTCGCGTCAACAACATGATTCGTACAGTGCATCATCACGACAGCATGATAGGTCGTCAACAAATGCCAGCGGTAGCAGTGCCAGCAGCAGCAGGTCATCGACCACTGGTAGTAGCACTGGCAGGTCATCAACAACCAGTAGTAGCACTGGAAGGCCATCGACAACCAGTAGTAGCACTGGAAGGCCATCGACAACCAGTAGTAGCACTGGAAGGCCATCAACAACCAGTAGTAGTGCTGGAAGGCCATCAACAACCAATAGTAGCGCTGGAAGGCCATCAACAACCAGCAGTAGCGCTGGAAGGCCATCAACAACCACAACTACAACTAGTAGCAGTAGTAGTGGAAGCAGCGGCTCAACTGGTTGCAACAACAATAGTGGAAGTCATGGACATGCTAGAAATACACCAACACAATCACCCCATGGAAGGTCTCAGTACCATCATTATAGTGATCGGCAAAGCCATGGGAATAGAACAGAACGAACAGAACATGAAGGATCTAAAGATCTTAAAAGCCCCTTACCAAGCCCTGGTTCAGCAGGTCCAAGCCCTGGTAGTAGTGTTCTATCTCTTGCTACGGATATGTATGGTAGACTTAAATCACTTGTACCACCTACAGCAGGTGCAAAGAATGACAAAAGTGGTAAGTAGCATTTCATATTTATATTAACAATCAAATCAGCAATTAATTAATCATATAATTAGACTGTCCATGGACATCGCATACTAGTAACGTTTAATCAGATCCAAATTGGCCAAAAATATATTTGTTTGTTATCTTTCCGTGCGCAAAAGTAATCCAAGCGTACGCCCACAATTATGGCCACACGCGCATGTGGTATTTAGTCGTAACTCGTATGCATGCGTCCCGCCATGATGCACAGTGCATCAATATCTGTTTGTTTTTATTCATTCCAGTATTGAAATGTTCAATTTAAAAATGATAGCAGGAAATAATTTGTGTCGTCGGAAAAATAATTCATGAGAATTGTATATATTTGTGATCTTTTTAATCATGACGTGTTTTAATGTATGTGTAGTTTTTATGATCTTTATTATTTGTTTGTAAAGCGCATTGGTGCCGCTGCTTTATGCGTTATATAATTGCGTGTTATTATTATTATTATTATTATTATTATTATTATAAGATTTTATGAAGAATATCTTGTAGTAGAAAAGAATAAAAATTTTGATAAACATGCCTTTCTAGTGCTGAAAAAAGTTTGATTAAGTATCAAATATTGCTTTGAAAATGTTAACAAAATTGTAAGTAAGCTTGAAATTTCACTTAAATTGAGTGCAGACTTTAGTAGACTTATTCCTCATTAGATAACATGTTCCTCATTAGATAACATGTTTTCATCTATTTCAAGACTGTATACATGTATACATCTTAGATACAGGTTTTGTTGCCAAATTTACCAAAGTTCTCCAATTCTGCAATCCGGGTGCCAACTATATTAGACCAACTACTTTATAATCACTGCATGTTCTACTTATGACTCCATATTATTTAATGCCGACGCAGCTTCTCTGTTACATTGAAACTTTCATGTACAGCTGGAAATATTGGCAAACAGGTCTAAGGTGTATTTTGTATTTTTCCAAACTTAATGTATTATTAGATTCAAACAAAGCCATATACTTCAAACCAACCATATTTTTGTTTTTTATTATGCATTTAACTGTATGTGAAAGGAACTTACTTAAAAGTGGATGGCATCACGTCAAATTAACCAGACTTATATTGCGACAGCAACCTAGTCAAAAGGAGTAACATTGTATATTCAACTTTCAATTGTTCATGGGTATCTGTATATTCAACTTCCAATTGTTCATGGTTATCAAAACAAGTTTGTTTAATCTACATAATATAGTCCAAGTATCACATTTTCCAACATACATGTTAATGCGATGTTTGAATAATAATGAGTTCGGAATTTCACTTGGCGTTATTTATGTATTAATTATACCTTCTTCCTCCCCTAAAAGAAAAGGAATTCAAAGGTTTGTCTAAAGAAGAGCATGCATATTTATACATCAAACCTAATTTGGTTTGTAGGTCTTGTTTTTATCTTCTATGTTGTTGTTGTATTAGATACTTTTAAAGGTATTACAAGTAATGACTCACTATTTATAAGGAATGTTTGTTCACTAACACACTGTACTTAATCTCCCAATGTTACAGAATCTCCAAAAGTACAGGGGACACCGTCACCAGGTCCTGGTATCGTATCTCCGCGTCTAACTCCTAAACCTCACAGTCAACACAATCAACATAGTCATAGCCTTCACCCACCATCATCAGCGCAGAGATTATTCCCATCATCACATTCGCCTTCGCTAGATAAAAATGCATCATCGCATCATCAAGGATCGCAGCAAACGCATCATGGAGACAAGACAGATAGTGCTCATGACAGTAAGTAGGATATATCTAAAACATGTCAAAAAATGGTTGTATTATGAAGACAAACCCGAAGTAAGCATTTTTTAATGGAAATGATTTTCACCCTTAAACCAAACAACCATGGTTACAATACTCCTCCTCTGCAGCTTGCAACAAAGTATTTAATCATATGATTGCATGAGTGAAATTGGTTCATAACAATTACTGTATCAGGCCTTCACGTTTGAAAATTGAAGGTGTGCTTTAAATCGCACTCCTCAAAACATTGAGGTGTGCTGTAGGTGTGCCATAAATTGCACTCCTCAAAAATATTAGGTGTGCTGTTTTATGACCATGCTATCTTTTCGATTACTCTTGAGAGAATGCTTATTTTGGGTGGCCACAACTATCATTGCCCCATCCTTCTCCACCTTCTCTGCGGAGAATATGTGGCTGAGACTCCATGAACGGAATGTTTTTAATTGTACAGAATTTGGCATGATTATTATAATTAATGTAATTGTAATGTTAATGTGCAACTATTAGTCCAAGTACGCGTACATTCAAGCTAGGGCTGGGAATTTCGGGTATTTGTGTACCCGGGTACCGGACCCATTTTCCGGACGGGTACTCGGGTACCCGACCCCCCCCCCCCCCCAAAAAAAAAAAATATCGAAATACAAATTTTGTTACCTAAACGACCTCGATTGATCCATACATAACCCTCATGTGACCCCATATCATTTCCATGTAACCTCTATCTTGGTGTCACAATTAATTAAGAAACAAAGACATAGGCCTAAATTTGGGAATGATAAAAGGTTAAATTAATCAACCCATGAATCTATCTATGCTTAGTATAGTATTACAAAAAACAAAGAGGCTTCACTAGATAAGATGGACAGGATCCCTGCAACTTTACAGGTAATGGAATAGATTTGATTATATACATCTGCTGATGATATCACAAGCATAAGCCCACCTAAATTCAGTAAATTATCAGTTAAAGGAAGTGTCCCGCAAGCATAAAAGTGTGCATTATATGTTAGAAAAATAACTATCAAGCCCAACTTTTGTAATTATATAGAACAAAACACCACACTTATGTCATAGTTATACAATGCACATGCGCAAATTTTAGCACCGATACCCGTGACGTCATCGACACCGGGACTTTTGATCGCCGCGAATTTTAAAAATTGCATGTTGAGTGATGGCAGTTTTTATTCATTTGTGTGACTAGTATGGTGTTTTGTTCTATATAATTACGTAATTTCGGCTCGATAATTATTTTTCTAACAAATAATGCTCAATGTTGTGCTTGCGGGACCCTTCCTTTAATACAGCAAGATAGTATAGTACTATTTTAGTATAGGATCTTTGGGTTATGAGTTACTATTCCTATGGTGTGGGTCATGAGGTATTATGTGGGTTATTTAGGTTCAAATATGGGTCATCTAAAGTCCTGTTTTGGACTTGGAAAAAATTTTAAAAAGTAAATGTAGTTTTAGGCGTGCGATAAATCGCTCTTCTCGAAACCATTTCAGGCGTGCGATCGCACTCGCACACCTCAAACGTGAAGGCCTGCTGTATACATGGTAATTTTCGCGAGGGTTTTACTTTTGTGAATTTCGCGAGTGGACATGAAAACGTGAAAATATAAACACACGCAAAAATATTCTTTTGCAATGCATTAGAGTGACATTATAATTAATGTAGAAACCGTGAAATTAAAGTCTTGCACATTTTCCAAAAACTATAAAATCGCAAAAATATCTGTACGCAAAAATTACCACTTGCACAGTAACCCTTTATTTTGGTCATAAAAACCATGCGCATTATTAATCCCTTTATTCAGGGATGCAAGACTTCCGGAAATATTTTTAAAATCCGGATTTTTGGAAAAAGGATTTTTTTTTTTTTTTGCATCCGTAATCAGATGATGATATTTCAGCATATCAGAGATGCCAGTGTTTAGGTTTACAGGTTTTTTGTCACTCACAGTTTCTGCTCTTTTATTCGTTTTCAGCCTGTTTTGGGGCATTTTATTCACATTTTATGTGATATTTCGGGGGTTTTGAGTTGTACTGACTGGCATTTCTAATTTTATTTTTTTTGGTGGTGATACCCTGTAGCCTAGTCTCCAGACAAGCCCCCATAAAAGTGTGATGCCGCACGCAAACGCTCGGGACGTCTGGCCAAGCTCGCGTAAAAAATTGATCAATCAATCACTTGCATCCAGTGACCGATTTTCGTGAAAAAAATGGGTGTAGCAAATTGTTGTCAAATTTCAACTGTTCGTTAAAAAGGATAAACTGTTACATTGATAATGCATAGTATAAAACTGCTATACACATTTTAGATTGTAAAGCAAATTCTGCAAAGCGTGGAGCATTTCGTGATGCGACACTGCGTACATCGTACCTGCTTGCATCCTTGCTTTATTGAACTTCGTTGCTATATATTCATAAACAATTATTCTGTCACATTTTTGTTACAATATTATCTACAAAATCTCCAAGCTAAATATCAACTTGTACTATAACCCTAACGCTACTACGTCTCACAGTCACCTCACAGCCAGCACCACGTGGCTTGCGCGCGCACAAGTTCTATCTCCTGTAGCACTAAACTACGGGTATATATGGTCTCCGATTTCTTAGCCTGTGAAGCCCTCCCCCCGTGGCTGAGTGTTAGTATATCTCGCCTGTCACGCGGCCGACCCGGGTTCAACTCCCGGCGCCGGCGGACATAATTTTTCCCATTCTTTATTTAACCCCCTCCCCCTGTTCTTCGTTCCATCCCCACTGCCACGTTCTAGGGTTAGGGTTAATACGACACCACACAGTGCATTTCTATAACCCTAACGCTACTACGTCTCACAGTCACCTCACAGCCAGCACCACGTGGCTTGCGCGCGCACAAGTTCTATCTCCTGTAGCACTAAACTACGGGTATATATGGTCTCCGATTTCTTAGCCTGTGAAGCCCTCCCCCCGTGGCTGAGTGTTAGTATATCTCGCCTGTCACGCGGCCGACCCGGGTTCAACTCCCGGCGCCGGCGGACATAATTTTTCCCATTCTTTATTTAACCCCCTCCCCCTGTTCTTCGTTCCATCCCCACTGCCACGTTCTAGGGTTAGGGTTAACAAACTATTTACTCATGTAGTCAATGGTTGATTTAAACTAACAACCGATTGGTATGTTTTAATTTTTCAGGGCTATCCAATCAATCCCCCATGTCCATAGAGTCAGTATCTGACCTTTCCTCACCAGGGCACTCCTCTACATCCCATCCAACACTCCCATCACCAAGAGCACAGACTACACCAGTCTCACAGGCACACACCAGCCAAAGCCAGTCAACTACACAGCAACAGGCATCATCATCGCAGGGATCATCAGCTCACACTGCTACGACCGTAACAACATCAATAGCACAAAGTGCTGGTAGCAGGCAAGATAAAGAGCAGTCACATGCAAAGCTGAATGATGACGATAGTAGACCTCCCCAAGCTAGTCCCACTTTGTCTAGGTAGGTTTCATCAATATGTTTAAATAACAAATTGTTTGTAGAATTTTGATGCATTTCAGTATGGGAACCCATTCATGGATGATTGAAATTGATTTATTACAGATTATACAGCATACGAAAGAAAGCAAACTGCGATTAAAAGAGAAGTCATGGATTGGAAGAATCTTTAAACAGAGATGGATCATCCACAGATTAACTAGGCTTGCAAATAATGCATTTGAGTTTTTGTTACGTCTAAATTTGGACAAAACGTCTAAAAGTTGTTGGCCTAGATGAATGAGGGATATTCTTGTGTGTTTCCCCTCAAATTTAGACGTCTTTTAAGATGCGCTACTTAATGTTTAGACCAACAAATAGACGTGACTTTTAGACGTTTAGCCCAATTGGTGCGATACTGCAACTTCTTCTTCCATGTCCTAGCGTGTATTAAATTGGGTGCTGTTAGAAGTAACAGGTACTAGCAAACTAGGTTATTTCCGCCTCGGCGAATAATATATGTAAACACACCCCTATCAAAACAAACCATGCATAGTGTGTGAGGGACTTCTTGGTTATGATTTATTGATTGTGCACTTTCTGCTGCAATGCAATTTATTCAACAAACAGACTAAACATATCCCCACATAATGGATTCTATATTTTCTGTTTGCCCCAGGCTAAACGTCTGAAATTCAGTCTATCTGTTGGTCCAAACTTTAAGTAGGGTAGCCGGCTGGCAACACTGGCATGTTTATACAGCGTTGCAAACTGCAAAATTGTTGTGGAGTTTGTTGACTCATAAGCTTATTGGACAGGTTACTCGACCCTCCACGATATATATGGCAGGTACTATATCAACTTAGACTTCATTATAATGCCACACAGTATATTGTCGGTCTGTTGGGCGAGGTAAATGGGATTTGGGTGCTAAACCATCTAAAATTGCGTCCATTAGTAAGTCTGTAGTTCATTCTTATACAACTTTTGCAATTTTAGACGTATTGTCCAAGTTTAGACGCTTTGAGTTTACAGTGAAGTTCCATTAGAGGCCGTCCATGTGTTGGCCATATTTGAAGAGCTTTGTTGCAATACAACATCCACTTCTACATGTTACTCATTTTGCATTATTGAAAGGATGGCTATTCATTATGTGGAATGTGGCTTGTACTGTTGGTGTCTCAATTGGCGTGCATGGATGCACTAATCCAAGTCATATAGAAACAGTAGTGAATACACAGCCGTACAATAATTTGAGTAATTCCATGGACTTGTCAATGCAAATTCAATAATGCAAAATGAGTAACATGTAGAAGTGGACGTACAGCCCTTTTGCAACAAAGCTTTTCATTTGCGGGAACTAATATCTGTTTGGGAATTTAAAAAGACCAGCACCACAGATACATTGTATTTAAATCTGTGACCAACACATATGTTGATGGATACTCATTTAAATAACCCGCCTAATGAAAAGGTTATTCTTTGAACAGTAACACTTGTATTGAATTGATCTGAACAATGAATACTACGGGAACGAGAACCTTTTGTTACGGGCATGCATGAGTGAAGTGGATTCTCTCTATGCATTCTGTTTGAAACCTAGATCATCCAATGTTTTGGTGGAAAGTGTCAACTTGTTTGAGCCATGTATCCGATTTACTAATTGGAAGTGCATAAAAGTTGTATTTTGTCTATGAGGTTCTCGTTTAATCTTATCAATATCCTGGCATTTCTGCCATGAAGGTATAGTCAGAATCAGAATCCCCTAAACTGTAACATTATGATTGTCGCAATGTTTTTTACTTGCGTTATATTTTGGCAGGCATGCACCCATACATTTTTAAACAGTACAAGTCATTGCGATTGGAACTATAGCAATATCACTAGACACATGCAGACCTCAAATCTCCACATACGAGGGTCATTCAATAAATGATACCACCTACAATGTACCTCACAACTTTCTTATGAAATATTCCACAACTGTAGCTTTAAATCTGAGCTACAAATTCATAGTAAATTGGTCGAGTACTGGTTGTACTTTTCTGGAGATGTAGTGAAAACCGAATGTCTGTTTAGTGTGATAGAAATGGTGGCATAATTCTGTTATACCCTTCACACCAACATCGGTTAGTATGCGTCGTTCTTAAAAATCACGCACTATGAATACCCTTGTGAAGGGTATAACAGAATTACTCCGAAATGGTTGAAAAACAGTAAAATTACTCCCAGTGCTGAGATTGGTCAAGTAACCGTTCTAAATTTCAGATCTCTTTAACACACTAAAACCAATTAAAGTGGCTCATTTGTCAGGAAAAATATGCCCTCTGAATATAGCCATCACCCGATCTGGACAACCATTAAGTGTAACCCTCTCCTAGAAATCACTGCAACGGTCATGCATGTGCTTTTCAAAAGAACTGAGAGATCTTCAATATACAGGACTAAATGGAGGGATTCCAAGTCACTCCAAGATTATTTTCTACTATTTACTATCTGATTGACTATTCTGGAGGTTCCACTTAGCCATAACTCATAAAGTGACTGACATGTTAAAGATTTAACATACGAGGCATCACTGTGGCATGACTTGTAACAACAAATTTGACTGATTGGAAGTATTCCGGTATGCTAAATGCATAGCAATACATTTGAGTTGATATACTATTTGCAAGCCTACAAGAGTTAACAATTGCTTACAATCTTATTTATACTTGATAATACCGCATTATATTTAGATATCATCCATTGTTTTCCATTTTCAGTATTAAACTTGCGCTCTTATATCTAACCATACAATACGGAGAAAAAATGTTTAAACATGTATTTATTTTGAGGGTAATTTTCAGTTTCTGTTGTCTAAAATCTCTTTTTGGCATGGACAGCATCAGAACAAAAGTAAAACAGTAGTTATGATTCAGAGCTGTAATCATGACAACAAAACTATGTCCCGAGGCTGACATTCATATTAGCGATGTTACGAGGGAGGAGGTAGAACTTATTGAATGAACCTCATAGGTACACATTTCAACAACTTTACCAGATAACCACATTCAATAATGTATGGTCTTTTCTTTTTTATATACCTTGTTTCTCCATAGGAAATCCCTTAGCCCAACTCACAGTGTGTCAAGTCAATCTGGATCTGTTACACCTCACAAGTCTCCGGCAGCTATTGCTGCAGCACTCGCTAATGCACCACTTAAACCTATAACCGCCACCATATCACCTAGTCTTTTACAATATTTTGATGAAGGCCTCACCAGGCATGCTAGTAATTGGCCAGCAGAGCATGCGGAAAGACAGGTAAGTTTGAAACTTGTGTTATGATTGTCATTTTTGAAATCGTCAATTCATAGCCCTTTTTACTATAAAAATACACTTTATAGTCAGTTTCATTTTGACCAGATTGATGTGGAGTTAATTTTGCCCCGTGCAAAAGTAGCCCATCCTATACTCTGTTTGGCCATCTCGAGACAGTGACGTAACTGAACAGGCGCAGCTTTTACGCACGCGTGTGTATCTTCCGCCTTTCAACGCTCGTGTTTGTACGCCAGCGCCGCGAGTATGCGTGCGCGTTATGTGATGCAATTAGTAGAATACGCGGTTACATCACTGTCTCGAGATGGCCAAACAGAGTATAGCAATTTTGGCATGCAAACATCAGCATATGATGCACAGTGCGCCCATTGCATTCATGCACACCCATGATCCTATATATTCATTAGCTGTTGTGAGCTGATTAAAATATGGTATTTATTCCAAGACCAATAGTTTTTTAAGCATGACCAACAACCACATTTTGAATGACCAGATCAGCCTATGATAAATAAAGTATCATTCATTGCATTGTATTAGTACTGTAAAACAGTTTAATTTCACGGCAACTTAATTTAGGGAATAAGCATTTAGTCAACTTTTTGCGGCAATTTCACTCATTAGTTTATAATTGGCGGCAATTTAATTTGGCGAATTGGATCTCCTATCCTAGCGAAATTAGGGAATTTCACTAAGTAGTTAGTGAAATTAAGTTGTTTTACAGTAATCCTATCAGGGCAATCAATTGTAGACATCGGCTTTATGGATTGGAAAAAGAAGCTCCTGACTTTTACGGCACACAACTTTAGAAGGATTTAGTGCCATTTCTGTAGGGCACACAACTTTTGAAGGATTTGGTACCATTTCTGTCAACTGTGTGTCTGTAAACGTTATTAAAAAAAGGTCCTGTTGGTGAAGTGATTCTTAACACTTTCCACACAGCTATTAGTTTTACCAAATACAAATCAGTTATTCAGAAACCTTTCCCAACTTTCAAGGTCTATCTCAAAGATTACTGAACCAGTACGAGGCATGTTTGTACTTATTTTAGTGCATTTCTCATGGTGATTCCAAATATGGGAATAAAATAAAATAATTTTTACATTTTTGAAACATTTTGTGACATTTTGGAATCTCGTCTGAAGACGCCTGCAGCGTGGAAAGTGTTAATACTGGTTCAGCAAGAGCATGACCGAAATGACTTGTGTGGGATTACTGGTCTACTTCGGGCTGAGAAGGCATCACTCTCAGGTTCAATTGGCTGGTTAGAATCTTAGCATTTCAGCCGTTTGTAGATCCAGCATTGTTCTTTATCACCAGTCATAGTTTTTATTCTCATATTCATGGGTAGAATTTCGGCGCGAATCAATTAGATTCGCGTAAAATCACTACCGCATGAATCCAGGTGGATTCGCGCAAAAAAAACAAACAAAAACCTTTGGTTTTTAAGTCCAAAACAGGACCTTAGATGACAAGTATTTGACCCTTAGTCAACAAACATGCCAAATTTGGAAGTTGTGCAAGCTTATAGCCTTATTTTTGATATTATTTTCATTAATTTCGCAATAATCCATGGATTCTCAAACTTGGCGAGAATCCAGGATTCGCGCAAAATTATTCCGCGAGAATCTAAATGGACGCTCGCACTGCAACGCGAATTTCTAGGCGTGATATTTTCCTAACAGCTTAATGATTTTCATATTTCCATTTTGATAAAGTTGTAAGTGTTAAGATATCATTCTACTTGCATTCTTGCATTTTTCTTTAACAGGCGCATAGATTAAATGAAGAATCACATGTTCTTGGAGTAGAATATAGTTCACAAATATCAGTCGACCTAAAGTTTGCTAGGTCACTTGTTAGGGCTTCAGAGATTCAAGCTACATTACAGGAACAGAGGTATGTGTATAATATATTTGATAAAGTGTTTTGTAGGATTCTAAAAGTATTTGGTGCATAGAGTGACATGTCTGTCTTAAAGGTAGATGTTCTGATTGTGGGCCCGATTTTCAACTTGATGTTTTCTATTTTACATGAAAGGTCATCCTTAAAATTGTTGAATTCCAAAGTTTTGAGTTGCAAAACTCCAATGGTTCTATTTTTAGAAGCACAAGGTCACAACAAATTTACCCATTGAGTAGTACACACAAACTGGCAGTAATGCACCACAGTTTAGCCTATAATTTCTAAATGGAACATTTCTGGCCCCTAAGATTTTACAGACATAATGAGAACAATATGGGGGATTCTTCTGATATCAAAATATCTTGATGTGAAGAAAAAAATCATATCCAAAATAAAGTGATCGGAACATACACCTTTAAGTATAGAGTTTCCCAGAAACCTGCAACTTATTTCTCTCCGAGTCATTAGTGCTTTGGCTTAACTTTTACGCCATGGATTTCTGTGAAATCGGTTGAATTGGTTTCGGACATACCTCTCGTTGACCATGCATATTTGGAAAACTGATTAGGCAATCTTGAATTTTACATCATAAATAGAAAATAGAGATTTTAAGGTTTACAGAATGTGAAAACATCATTGCAATACATGGTTTAAAAGTAAAAATAGAGCTTCAAAATAAGTAGCAGGCTTTCTTGGACACGTTGTAAATCAAGAACTCTGGAACATCAGTTATATCTATTACTAGTTAGAACTCCATAATTGCAGAGATTAGTCAGGAAAAAAAGAACTTGACAAGTTCCCAAGTTGCATGCAGAGATAGGTCCGTATTGGTTGGATAATAAGTTATAATATGAAATCTCAGGCCTATTAAATGAAAATGCACTTTTCAAAAACAGCAATTCAAACTGTCTGTCTATTCCTAAAAATGTCAGTACAATTATTTCCTTTGTTTTTTTGCACACTTCATTTTATAATATAATTCATACTATTTATCTTTTCTAGTTCCGTACACAAATTGTTAATATTGTTCCAACTTCTTTTCTTTCTTATTCCAGAATATTATTTCTTCGGCAGCAAGCAAAGGATCTAGAAAAGCTGAAGAGTGAGAATGCTTATATGACATAGCAGCAAATGGTAGTACATAGAGCTAACTATTGCTTCTTATTTTAGTATGGTATGAAGAAATAATTATTACCAAAAATATGAAAGAAAAAAAATTGTAAAACTTTTAAAAAATGAAACCGCAATTGAATATTTTTTGTTTGTTCTAGAAATTTCTTTAGCGGATTTGTCAGTAGAAGTACTGCACAAAGAGCTGGTATAGTAAGCTTTTAAAAGGTAAACCCTTGAGGTTAGTCGCTTGTCAAGCACACAACTTGAGCATGTGTACCTATAGTCAGAATCCCTTGGACCATAATGTTGTGAACATGACACACATGTGATGTTCAACGCCTACTGTGTCGCCATGTTATTCACTTGTGTTGTATTTTGGCGGGCATGCACACATTTGTTTTGAAACGGTCAAAGGCATTGTGATTTGAATTATAGTGATAATTATCCAATCCCTATAGTCCAGTTTCTTCCTCTGAACAGTGGTATAGCAACATAACCTTATAGGCAGCGCATATATGCCTGCCAGTCTTTTGAGTAGATGCCTGCGATGATACAGTAATATCTCTGTTTCAAAGAAGATAATGCTAAAGGTTATTGTAGTTTAAAATTTCTCAGTGGGAAAACACTAAAAAAATGAATAAAAATATCCATGAAATTATAATATAACCAAATCTAATGAAATAGAGCAGGTTTCCCCAATTCCAGAGAATAGTTCAAGTCTTTTCAACAAGCAAGACGGTCTAAGTTGATGCTATGATAGTGACACCTGTGGTCTTTATTATCCGAGTGTGTATTTAGATGTACACCCATTTATCACACAATGATATGCAAACATGGATTACCTTAACGGCAGTTTAAGAAAATGTACACGGAACCTTTTGAGAAGTATTTTGTTTTGTGTATTAACACACAGTGCCACCATATCTCAAATTTGTCACCACACAGTGAACTGGTATATACTCGGGTTCTACAAACCAGGAGGAAATCATATTTACAATGCTGTAATAATGTGTGCAGGTTGAATGGGCTGTGCTGGTTAAATGGGCTATCTTTTTGAGCAGTATTTTGTTTGGTGTATTAACACACAGTGCCACCATGTCTCAAATTTGTCACCAGACAGTGAACTGGGCTACATTAGCTTTTTGTTTCAAGAACTAAACATCCCGATATGAATTCTTTGTGGGGTGAAATTATTTCAAAACTCAGTAATGTAAGTGAACATGTGTTGCCAAATTAGCTATGATGTTGTCCTTTTTTTTAAATTGTACCAACCAAAAATTGAAATGACAGTTGTATGGATAGCATTTTTGTTTCATTTACATATGTGATGTGTTCTATCGAAACCAGACACAATTGGGGAAGATATCAAAATTGAGTTAGTAATTGATTATTAAAGTAGAGATCTTCACCTTTACAATGGTACCTACATTTTTTTTAATCGGACTTCCCAAAGCGGAGTTGGATCATTTTCAAGTTCGTCTTATGAAAACTCCAAACTGAGATATCATCCTTTAAAGATGTACTTACCATGTACTTTTACAATGTACTTTAAAAAATATAAATAATAAAAAATCACTTTTATTTTTTTTCTTCTTTTTTTTTTGATTTGATTTTTTTTTATCTGAAACTTTCACAATAATGTTATAGATACTCTGAAGATTGATTATTTACAAGAAACTCAAATTCCCAAAAAATCATCCCCAATTAGGTTTTGGGCTATTTCTCAGTTTGGAGCTCTGCCAAATTCCGCCTGGTTTTGGTAGAACACGTCACATATACTTATTGCTGTACAAGTCTGGTGACGAACCACTGAATACTAAAATAGCTCAATTTACCTTAATCGTCGTGTCAAGTCAGAGGCCATTCAGTGTGTGTCAGTACAAAGGTCCCTGCTGCAATGGATATTATACATAATACAGCGTTCAATATCTTTTTCTTAGTTATTAATATAAAAAATGGGTTCAAACTCAAATTATGTATACTCTGTTAAGAAATATTGGCAAATTGAATTTTGATTTTCTTATTTTCTTATTTTGCTTTTTGAATATTCTGTATTGCCTGGTAAAGTTAAGATTAAGCTTTAAAATAGTTATTCTTAAGTTTTTCAAGTTTTCAGACCCTTGAAGAAGAATGTTTGAGAATCCATCAGTTGATCTTCAAGTATCACTCACGATCTTGGTATTCAAAAAGCTCATCAGGAAAAATTCCTAAGCTTAAGACAAAATTAGGTTTCACTCTTCTCAAGTCTGATTTAAGATTAATCTTAACTTTTTAAATAAAGCATCTTGGATGGACAGATATCCTTTATTTTCATTCTGTCTGTCCAAGTAGTAGTGTGCAGTGAGTATGACCTAATGTTGGCTCAAGAGCAGATTCTACACGATAGCTATGTATGCATTCACATTAGATTGACTGACGCGTCTCTCCTCACTCTCTTTCTCTTTCGCTCTTGTGGCCCACCTGTCAACAAGGTGTTCAGATGGAGAGGGGTACTATAATTAAATAAAAATAATGTTTCGATGGATTATTCAATTTAACAAATTTAGCCCGCAAAATAAACAGATTTGGATCAGACATGGGGATTTTTAGGTTTAAGCCCGAACTCAAGTGGTTTTGTTGTCCATATTTTTGCACTTTCTTTTAATTTCAATCTGTTTGGCCATTTTAGCCCAATTCCACACACTTTTTCAGGGTTTTTTAGACAGACTCAAAGGACAAGTTTTTATTCTTTTAAATTAACTCCAATTTGCACACCTCACCATATTTATGATTCTCGAAAAGGAAACTTTGTAAGGGCTATATTAATATTAAACAACTAGAGATACAACATTGCACAAATTGGGAGGGAAACTATATTACCTTTTTGCACATAGCCGTTCACTGCCAACATAAACCCACTGGACGTTATTAAGGGTCCTCTCACTCAAAGTATGCTTAAATTGAGAAGCGACCCGTTATAATCATTGTCACAATACTTATTGCTAGTAAATATGCCTTTTGCAGTTACTTTGTAATGTATAGATCCATGTGTAATACCTGTTTACAGCTTGACTGACAACTGGCAACCATGTTTGTACAATAATGTAAAATGAAAAGGTTCAGTTCTGTTCCCCTGTAGAATATATTTTAAAGGAAAAGAGTTGTTATAGTTTGATAAGATC
Source organism: Ophiura sarsii (assembly GCA_035610835.1). Taxonomy (NCBI): domain Eukaryota; kingdom Metazoa; phylum Echinodermata; class Ophiuroidea; order Amphilepidida; family Ophiuridae; genus Ophiura; species Ophiura sarsii. The sequence continues at coordinate 41,201,841 of CM069441.1, forward strand.
CAAATTGGCGGAGCCTCCTTCCAGCAATGAATGAATACAGAAGGACGCAGGTGTGCATGAAGGCAACAAGCGCACTATGCATCATATGCGTGCATGCGGCCAAAACTGCATGCATGTGACCATAATTGCGTGCATACTCTTGGATTACTTTTGCACGTGGAGAAATAAACATCGGAATATTTCTCGCCAATTTGAAACTGATTGAACTATAGGATCATTCACTGTTTGAGTTTCAGCATACTGTTGCATATTTAGCATGTGACCTCACTAATTATGTTATGGGCACGTTTGTTGTAACACTTATGGTTCAGGATCTCAAATCATTATGAGCATGGCGCAACATCATGTTCAATGTATACTACGTTGCCGTGTGATTTGCTTGTGTTGTATTTTGGTGGGCATGTCCGTATACATTCTGAAACGGTCTAAAGCATTTTGATTTGTGATTCCTGTATGAATGGAAGAATAATGTTTGCGTGCTCACTTGTTGGGACTTACATAAGTTTTGTATGTGTGAAGACAGTTATGTGTCTGTTTTTGACCCACTGAAGTGTTCACTGATCATTCAAGAAATATTTGGATTATACAACAAATATACTAACATTTTAACAGTGAGAGTGTGACCAAATACAGGACGTGTCAAACAAAGTGTCCCATGAATGACATAAATCATGAAAATTACACCCCATATGTTTTATTTAAAGAACATAGACTGTTGGTAAGCCCCATTATTCCATTATCAAATACACTTTTTCCTATCAAATTTGACCCCCTAGCTACCGAGATATGATCAATTCAGTAACGAGAATATAAATTCTACTTTGGCCACTTTTGAACTAGAATTGGACTGCATTTGAGATTCCAACGATGAACAAGGATACATCAATGTATTGTTTAAAATACATCTTATATTCACATATTCTGTTGTTTGTCATGGATAATGCGGATGAAAATATGTTTTTCTGTTCAAATTGAACTAACTATCAACATTTAGTAGATAGATCATAATTGATTTGATTAATTACGTTCAATTACTTACTGAATGGCGATTCTAATAATGGAGGTCTCTGAACATGAAAAGTGGCCAAAGCTGAATTTGACATGCCTGAGTAGATTTGCCATAACTTGACAATGAAAGCTGTGTTTCACGTGGGACACTTTTTTGACACGCCCTGTAGATTGTGCAGACATCAAATAGAATCAAGATTCTACCCATAACAACAAAAGACACAAATCAGGACTTATAAGTATGAAACTGATCCAGATTGTTTATTTTATTTGAAATTAAGTATGTTTTTCGTTTACATCACTTTTTGATTTGCTTCACAAATTTTTGTAACTAGATGTGAGCATTTGCTTAAAAACCCTTTCAGTCTTCACCTTAGATCCACGCATAGTCTAGGGAGTGTAGATTTAGAATTCCAATCGATGACTGCATTGGATTCACCTGTATATTCTCACCTAACGGATCTAGCATGAATTCAAGTGTATATCCTGTAGCATTTGTTTGCATTAATAAACATTCAATAGGTATGTACTAGAATTAATTTTCTTTGCTTTATGAAAAAAGCAATCAGTTGTGGTCAATAATCAAAACGAGATTTTTTTTCTGCTTCATATTCAGTATTTCTTAAACCGCTCACCAAGTGTGTACCATCTCATATACAAAATTGGTGACATTTATGTGAGACAAAACACAGGAAGGTGGCTTAATTTAGTAGCGGGTCCACCCTCCCGGTGAGTGGTAACCATATGATTTGTTTCGTAAGTAATGATTAAACATGGAAGATCCCAACATAGCGAGGCATATGGGTTTGTTTTTAATGCATATAGCATATTTTGTGCACAAAAAACACACTTTGACTTTGCCTTACTGCCCTTCTCCTGCGTGGTTATGCACATGGAATGTTTGTGGGTTATTTGATACAAACTGGTAGAGGTTGGCAAATGTTGATGTGAAATAACACTAATTGTATAAACTAAAATATGACGGCACAATCAGTTTAAGAATGAGAATAAAGGTAACTGTTTTAGACCATACATTTTGTACCCATGTCTCACATGAATGTGTTTAGCTATTATTTTTAGTGGTTCCACATAAAACAAAATTAAGATTTCTTTAGATAAAGCACTTGGGATACTGCAGTCAATTTTCTTTATTGCAATGTAAACAAATGTTAAGTTATGTTAGGTTTGAATGAAATCCGGTACATTTTTGATGTTTCCTGATGAAAACAGAATGCCATTTGGAAATACACTTGCGTTACCTGTACCCTATTGCATAAAAGTTAAGATTGTTCTTAAGAAGAGTGATTTTTGCACTCTTCCTAAGCCTTGTTCAGAAGAATTGTACAGCATTCTAACTTAGTTAAGCTTTATAGAGTTGGACCCAGGTCTAAAGTTTGACATGGGTTCTATTCCATGAAGATTGAATTGGAAAATCTTTAACAATCCCCTTCAGAAAGAGTTGCAAACTTACGAAGCATCGTTCTTCATAAGATGATTCTTAACTTTCATGCAATAGGACTCTGTACATCTAGATATGTGTTCCCATCCCCATTTTGTTTGTTGAACCTCACCCTTTTCCTAGATTGGAGGCATCAGTGCCAATGTATGATATATATCATACAGTATTGTCTGTCATTATTAGTTATTATGATTTTTGAGTTGGATGTGGGGGATAAATTTGGTGCAAAGATGTTAAGAAGGGGATATATATTTTGTGCCAATGTGCATTTGTACACGTAAGGCTAAACAAACTTGGTCGTGTTCAATTTCCTTATCCGATTCATAGTTCTCTCTCAGAGCTTAAATGTTATATCGGCATAATTCTGTTATACCCTACACAACAACATCGGTAGTATGCGTCGTTCTTAAAAATCATGCACTATGAATACCTCTGTGAAGGGTATAACAGAATTACTCCGTTATATCCTGTAATAAAATGGGGACATTGCTTAAATAAGAAAGGAGAATAAGAGAAAGAAATGCCCGGTTTCATTTTGAAGAATATAATTCTTATAATGAGTGTTTGTTGAAGTTTTTTAGCCTTAGTAACATGTCACTTTTGGTGATATATGTGGCACCATTATTATTTGAGCTGTGACACTAGTAGCAGAGCTCTGTATACATTTTATAAAAAACTTTAAATCTTGGAGGTATTGGTGATTGCTATTTATATTATATTATTTTTGTTCCATTTGTTTTTTCTTACGTGGAAAAATCTTGTCTGTATGCCAAATGTTTTGATGCGGATTAATGCTGATACTATATTATGAGGCCGTAAAGAACGGGCTGACTCTAAAACAACCCTCCCCATATGTGAGATGTTTTGGGATTTTGTAAACAAATTCATTCAAATATATTCAAACCTGTCAACTAAATTAATGTCCTACTAGGTGTCACGATAAAGTACAAATATAACACTAAAATGATGACATGGTCTCCAGCGACCTTTTTTGTATGTGTGTGATATCGTTAACTTTGTATTACAAATTTTAACTGGTCGTTGAATTTGGCACCTTAAATCCCATTTTTTTAACTGACAGTCATTCTCTAGACTTCAATCACAAGCACACTTTTTTCACATTTATTCTGACTTTTTATTTTATTCTGTTCCTTCTTGTATAGGGTTGCCATGTTTTTGTAGTTTAAGATATGCTAATTCATAGGTTTTCCATTTTCAGACTGACTTAAGGTCCTGATTTCAATGTTTCTATTATTCAGTCAGTTTTAAAAGCTTAGAAGTAATGACCAATACTGTCACATTTTGTTTAGGTACATTTGACCAAATAACTCTCGTCAACAGAAACAGGGTAAATGTGCAGCTTGGTTTTTTTGTGGCTCAAGCGTATTTCTGAAATCTGTTTTACCTTTTTTTTCTTCCTCTGTAATATTGGTTTATTTGAATTAATGCCCCTTTTCAGCAGCATGTCACGATTGCCACGAGTATAAGAGATGTATGTACCTGGTGACTTAACAACTTTATATATAAAGCCATGGAATTTATATGTTTGCAGCACTAACTTTGAAATTAATCTGAATATGCAGCAAATGTGAAGATGCATCGTCTTCAATTCTGTTCATTTATATCTCGGTAACAATGCTCTTACCAATGTCTTAGGTCTTGTATGGTAGTTGAGTTTTACCATTAAATCAGGACTTACCAGCAAATGGTTTTTATTTCATAAGTGAAACTTGCAATATATTTTCCTCTCCAAAAAAGCAACCATTGTTTTTCTAGAGATTGCCAACATTTGTAATCTATAACCTCTTTACCCTTCTCATAAATTAACATGAATTTCTGAATACCATAATGATTGAATATGAAATGCTAGTAATTTTGTTTGACCCATTCTCTTCTTCACAACAAGCATCAGTCAGTAAACTGATCTCATCTTTGATTGTTTAAAAAGGCTGCTGAGGGTCTTTCTGCATCAAAAGTGGAAATTTTATAGCTACATTTATTTTTGTGCTTTTCACACTCAAAGCAGCTACCGCAAAAATGATAGCACACAAATACATTTCTTTCGTGTATAGGTCTGTGTGATGAAGCTACACATCTAAGTTGTATAGGGCGCCGTCTTTGTTAATTGATGTTGGCTCTGATGTAAATGGCCTCCTAGCCCGCCCCTCTTTGAAACCAACCAGGATCCCTATCCAAGATTTTCACTTATCTAAGTCCATGTGATGTCCTGGAGACTTGGTATGGATGTGTTAGGAAACCGTGGATGAGGTCAAACTATGACGACTATGCTGGATGATTTGGTTAATTCCAGATTATTATTATATTGTGTTGAGAAAGAAAGATTATCAATTATATAATTGGACCATTGTTAGCGCCACACATGTGAGTGACCCAGTAAAATGGGATGTAAAGCCAGTTTATTCCCTTTTTGGGATATTCAATGCATCTTAATTATTCAATTTATTTGATGTTGCATAATACACCATTTTTATCTGATCTGTTGTCATCCACATACATCTTGTAGATTTTTAAAAAAATCAATGTGAAATCTTGCAATAACTATTCATTAGAAAATGGATTTTTTTTTCATGATCTAACATTGGTTACCAAATGGATATTGACTGGAACGGATCAGATACCAATTCTATGGCATAAGTGCACATTAGAATATAACCGTTGCCAGGTTAACTGGCTCACGCAAACTTTGACCCCATACACACTAGCAAAAAACGCTTAGTTCCATAACTCATGAAGGTGCATGCAGCATAGTGTGTACGCTCTGCCCTTCATTGAACGAAGATTATATCAGCTTCATTTGATGATCTTTGGAAGGTTGTTTTGACAAAGATAAATGTTAATTCGATGAAGCAAATGTGTACGCTCGCTTCATCGAATGAAGGGAGTCATGCGGCAAGGATCACATACAAGTAGTCTTCCGGTATCGCGTGGCAACCAACCTTGATTCGATCTTCGTTAATATTTACCGATGTGTACGTATCTCGATCTTCGTTAGTTCATAGTTAGTTGTAATGTGTACGCTCTCTTAATTAACTAACGAAGATCAACTAATCTTCATTGAATGAAGCGATTTTGTAGTGTGTATGGGGTCTAAGTTACAAACCACTGATCACATCGATCATAACACAAAGCCTATGGTGGTATCATAATTCAGAACAGGTGTATAGACCCTGGCTTGATCCAGTGACCGTAAGTTAATAATGTGCACTACGTCAACAAGTATTGCATCCACATGCGCCCCTATTTTCAACATTCAATTCAACTGAATTGAAGATGTTTAAATTTTAAACAAGATATTGTTATGATTAATTGATGGTAAATTAAGAAAATTAATACAATGTGTACATTTTGATTGCAAATGTTATATTTAAGATTTAATTGTTTTAATGCTCAACATTTTTAACATTGTTTTTGGTGACCTGCATTGAGTTGATTATGAGTTGGTTTAAGTTGGGTCCTAGTCAGAGCTGTCAACACTCCCTGATCCCGCAGGAGAATCCCTAAAAATAGACCAATTGACCAAATCACCCTGATTGGTGAAGAGAATCTCTCTCCTTGATTCAAGGATACAAATGTTAGCAGCTCTGGTCAATCTAAGGAATTAATGAAATAGCCAAATCATGTATAGCGATGTAAGCAGGGGATTACGGATTTTATTTTGTATAGCAAAAACTGCTTAATGAGCTTGCATTTTAAAATATTTTCCAAACCTTGTTCGTAAACATATGGCATAAAATTGCTACACATTACAAAAATTGTGTAGCAAAAAAAATGAGGATTGAAGAGCATTTTGCTACTGCTATACACTTATTCCGGACCCTTGACGTAAGATAGCTATAGTGAATTAAATTTCCCAAGAACAATGATGATAGTTTACTGATGTATCTTATCAACTGTACAGTATAGGCCAGGACTTCTCAAATAATGTTGAGAACCCCTGGTATTAACCCTCCCCCTTTGTACGCACACGTGTGTATACACCAACTTATCATGTTGGGCACATGAATGCTCTGCGCAGATACACACTGCTTCATATTGTACATTTCATTAGTGTTCATCAGATATTCTATTCAAAAAACGATGGCATAGATGGTATAAATGTAAAAAGCCATTGATTTGTAGTGGATTGGGTATAGGTGGTACCCAGGTAAATGGGTATGATTACACAGTTTCAGGGAAGAATACTATGAACATTTTGAATAAATGATGGGTTTATTTTTTATTATTATTGGGGTAACTGGTAATTCTTGTGCTTAAGCCAACAACCAAAATTGTTTGTCCATAGATCCCTACCAAATCACATTCAAAAGATGTATAATAGTTGCTAAATAAGATGTGAATGGGAATATTTTACTATTAAATCACTTCATTCATGTTTTAAAACAGTTTAGAAAAGTGAAGACAAAAATATTTTAGTGTATTTTCGAAAAGCAAATTTCTGGAAGAAAAAAACACTTTTTCTAGAATTTCCAAAATTAAGGTAGGTAGGTATTCATTTGTACAGTAAAAAAAAAAATGGACAATTTTCAAAATTAGGGTAGGTCGGAAATGGACAAACAAACTTATTAGTGCCCTCTGAAAACAATTTGTAGTGTTGATAGAGATTCACAACATGTAATAGTGATTCACAATAATACTAAGCAAAAATAATGCTTCATATTGTTATGGAATTTGAATGAGATTAACAACATGGATTAATTTCATTGGTGTCTAAAAGCTCTTCAAGTTGTTTAAACCTGACCCGAAAATGGGTTTTGTTTTTGGTCTTTTTTAGGATATTTAAAAAATTGTAATGGAGTAACAACATTTTGTTATCAAAAACAATGAATAGATTTTTCCAGTGTGATGATGTTCATTCTATTGCAGGCAGGAGCTTATAAGACCAGCCAGTTTATGTAGCCCTCCAACGCTTGCAAATTATCAAAGTGAAAATGCCTACTTCTCCTCATGCCTAATAAACCACAAATATATACAATTCCTAATTCTCCTTACCTATTTCAATGATTTGTTGACAACTTTTTGCATGTAGAAATCACTGAGCAAACAAGCAACCATTTCTTCCACACCCATGTTCAGTTAACCATCATAGTTCCAATTCAAGAAGATAACAGGTGTGTATATGTTAGATGTATATGCCCGCTGTTTGGTTTTATATTATAAATGCTTAGAGTATATGGACTATAAGCGATTTCTTTTGTTCTGTTAATATGGTACTGTATGACTATTATGAGTATAAAATGCCTCCTGATTTAAGAAAAATAAAATTGTAATTATGGAACATGAAAAAATGTTGTTATTGTTTTGATTTAAACAAAGATTAATTGATCACATTAAATCAATGTTTGATTAATTCATCTATGTAATTGATGATTAATGAGAATGAGTACAAAATAACTTGATTAAATAGTTCTAATGATAGAAGGAAGGATCATTCCCTACTTGATACCAGCAAGAAGATGAAATTCATTAGAGGATAATAACTACGTATCAGTTGTTTTAACCCTTTCCACGCGGCTATTAGTGTTACCATATTCAAAACAAATTATTCAAAAATCTTTCCCAATATTCAAAGTCTATCTCACTGATTACTGAAGCACTACTAGGCAGTCTGTACTTATTTCAATGCATTTCTCATGGTGATTCCAAATATGGTAATGAAATTCAATAATTTTGAGATTTTTTAAACATTTTGTGGCATTTTGGAATGTCATCTGCAGTTGCCTGCCGCGTGCAAAGTGTTAAGGTAACTGTGATGAACCAAAACATTTTCACTTTGGAACCAATGAATTGCACGAGGGGCAGAGCCTGAGGAAAATGTCGAGGTCCTAAAGTAAAATATTTGATTCTTCACAGTTACCGACAAAACAACTGATCGAAGTCATTATCCTGATTCAAAACCATCAATTAAGATAGACATTAAATGATACTGATGTTACTTAATTATTAAAACAGTTACACTTAACGGGAATTTAACCATGCTTCACCCATTACAAATCGATCAATCTGATCGAAAATCATTCAAGCGAACCTTCCGCACGTCGCTCGTAACTTCCGCATTGTGCAAATACCCCCATGCGTTCATGGCATTAAGCAAATTGTTTTGGTGTGAAATTCATTACGGATGGAGTCAATTGTTACCCAAACATGTAGTGCAAGGTGAAATCATTTGGTCTTCTAACACTTGGACTTGGACATGCCCAAACAGCCCTGTAAGGACAATAAAGAAGTGATTTTCAGACATATTAAAAAGTATTAAAAGTGAGAGTCATAAAAACTGGCATCTAGTATACAAATATTTACTTGTTTATGAGGGAAATGGTTCAAAATATATAGGTCCCCGAGTTGACTGGAGACCCTGGGCCTACTAAGGTCTCCAGTTATCGAGGGGACCTATTTTGCACCATTTCCCAAATATAGAGCAGCAAATATTTGTTTTATATAACATATTCAAATTTGTCTGTACTTTGAAATACTTGATAAAAACAAAAGATAATAGACCTAGGCCTACTCAATGTATCAATCAAGTAAAGGTCAATTATTGGGAGAAGGGAAAAAAGTTTCCATAAAAAGGTACTATTTCCCTCGCACCTCTTCATCACAGGGAAATAATTCTTTTTTATGGGAACTTTTTCCCTCCAGTGAAATAGTGGGGAAATAGTCGAAATGTTTAATGTCACATGATCTAGTATCCACCAATGAAATGACAAGAATATTTGTATGTGTTATATAATCACAACTGGTATGACCTCCACGTGCTTGTGTACACTCTTGACAACATCGAGGAATGCTTAGAATCAGCTGTCTTAGAGAGTCCTGAGGAATTTTCCTCCACTCTTCAAGAAAAGCATCTGTTAGTGCCTGTGAACTGCAATCTGTAGCCAAGCATGTCCATGCATGCTCTATATAGGGACTATAGGGTTATGGTCAGGAGACCCTGCCGGCCAGGGAATGGTGTTGATTCCCTCATCCTAGAGAAAGTCCATGACTATATACACGTGCAATGTATGGACGAGCATTATCTTACACCAGAATGAAATTTTCTCCTACTAGCATCTGCAAATGGCCTCCCACAGGGACCAATGTCTCATCTCAGTACCTCACACCTGTTTGTTATTGCACCACAAGCTACCATGTTTAGGTCTGTACCCACGTCCAGACAGATACCCACAAGACCACAACGGATCCGCCTCCATAGTGACCAACTTCAACAATGTTACAGTCTGCATATCGTTCACCTGAACATCTCCAGACCCAAACATATCTGTCCTAGAGGAAACTGAGGATCAGCTGCCTTCATTGGTGAAGAGAACTATAGCCCAATCGCCCATGATCTCGGGCAAACTCTTGATGATCTCGGGCAAACTCCAACCGGATTCTGCCATGCTGTTGGGTCAAAATATGGCCTATGGCTGGTCTTCTGGCATGCATATCATTTTCAAGCAGAGGTATTCTCACTGTTTGATTGGATGCACAGAACACCAGTGGCCCTCTGAAAGTATGTAGCTAAGGATCTCGCGGTACTTTGACGTTTTCTGGATGCCAGTGTCCTCTGGTATTGGTCCTGATGAGGGGTA